>JARJEI010000086.1:0-241987 GCA_029955415.1 Lottia scabra
CGAGAGCTTATTTGGAATAGAAAATGCACAATGCCAGATAATATCATCCGAGATCTCGACAAAATGGTCATCGAAAGACTAAAACAAGACAAAAACAACAATAATGACGGTATGGACGCGTCTTTTGTCACAATAGACGAAGAAAGCGGGCAATTACATTACTGTGGAGCAGGTCAACATTTGTTATATAAATCCAAGCAAAAAATCATACGTATAAAAAGCGATCGTGCACATATTGGTGGCATTACCAAAAAGAAAAAGACGTTTACCTTACACACATTACCTATAAATGAGGTAGAATCTTTATATTTGTACTCGGACGGAATTGTCGATCAAGTTGGTGGTCCTGAAAAAAGAAAGTTTATGATTAAACGGTTGTTGTCTTTGATTGACAAAATAAAAGACGACGATATGCCAAGTCAAGGCGACGCAATTCTAGCAGAGATTAACAATTGGCAAGGATCGGAAAAACAACTTGATGATATTACCATGCTAGGAGTTGATTTGAGTTAAATAAAAAGTAGTGAATACTAAAATGAAAAAAAAGATATTTGTATTCTGGATGATCATCAGCTTTTTGATTGGGACTATTATCGGTTGCGATGACACAATAGAACAAACAGAACAGGAAGAAAGTACAAAAATCGAAAAAGAAACTCCGCCCGAAAAAGAACTCATCATAAAAGACACTGATCCCTCCAAACGACCATTGGTAACACCCCCCGTACACAGGACCCGTTTTTGGCGCACCGCTAGAGGAACCAGGAACACCTATTCCAGCACTCGACCCCAATTTTCCAAAAGAGCCCGTCGACAAAACCCCTCAAGAAGCTACCAATCAAGAAGGAACGATTGTCACTCCTTTTGGCAACCTAAAAAATATTGAACGACTCGACGGGCCCAAGGGTAAACAAATTATAATCGGTGTCGAAATCAGCGATATATATTTAAACGACATTGATCTCATATACAACCTAGTTGGGTCAAACTGTCAAGAAAAAATTAGCGAACTCATCAAAGGCAATAGCAAAAAAAATACAATTGTGAGAGCCCGTTACGAAATACCTTTTCTTGCTGGTGATTACGAATTATATTTTGAAACCACTGGTGTCCGAAGCGGTAAAAAAGTCAAATCCAAAATATACAATATTTCCATAACGTCTTCGGCTACAAGCCCCAAACTAATTACAGTTCCCTACTACTCAATCATCAAGTCTGGAAACAACAATCAAATAAAATTACATAATATTGCGGTTGACAAAGATTTTGAAAATTATGTCATTTATTTGACAGAATTAGATGGTTTTGGCACAGGAGGCATCGACCCTTTAACAAATAGAAAACGCGTTCTATCATCAAAATACACCATCGAAAAAACCCAATCTCCTATTTTGATAGGGTTTAATGACTCTATCAGAGACACGCCACTTATCGGTGGCACACAAACAAGCGACATCCCTACCAACTATTACAAACTAAAGATTTATATCAAAACATTAAACAGTGCTGGGTTAATACACGATCCGTCCTTCACTATCAATGTGACCGTGTCCAAAAACCCATAATTTAAAAATCACCAACTATAACTAGAATCATTTATTGTTTTCTAGCAAACAAACTGCTTGTTTTGCAATAAAAAGTTCTTCATTTGTCGGAATCACCAATATTTTTGCATTTGATTTATCAGAAGACAAATCATTAACTTCTTTTTTACAGTCACTTTCATTAATTGTTGTATCGATATCCAAGCCCAAAGATGACAATCCACTAACGATTTTTTGTCTAAGGTAATCGCTATTTTCTCCTATTCCAGCTGTAAATATCAATGCATCTAACCCATTCAACACCGCAAAATAAGAGCCTATATAACGCTGTACGCGATACACAAACATCTCTAGTGCCAACAATGCCTTGTCATCTCCGTTTTCGGCTCGGCGTTCCAATACCCGCATATCACTATCTCTCGAAATCCCCATCAACCCACTCTTTTTATTCAACATCATATCTATTTCAGATACCGACATTCCCTTTACTCTGCTCAAAAAACTAAAAATAGAAGGGTCAACATCTCCGCTTCTCGTCCCCATCATTAACCCCTGAAGAGGTGATAATCCCATAGACGTATCAACGCAATGCCCCTCTTTTATCGCTGCCATGCTGCATCCATTACCCAAATGTAGTGTAATCAATTTTGACGACGACTTTTGTTTTTCGGAGAGATAATCTTGTGCTTTTTGTGATACATAGGCGTGAGAGGTGCCGTGAAATCCATATACCCTAATCATATCTTTTTTGTAAAGATCATCGGGAATCGCATACCGAAATGCTTTTTCTGGCAATGTCTGGTGAAAAGCAGTATCAAATACAGCAACATGAGTGGCTTTCGGAAAAATGGCTCTGGCAATTTGAATCACAACAAGATTTGCAGGATTGTGCAACGGTGCCAAATAAGACAACGCATCAATCGCTTTTTCAATAGCACTATCAATGACAACTGGTGTCGAAAATTGACTCCCGCCATGTACGACCCGATGCCCAATTAGCGTGATATTACCACTATCCTCTATATATTCCTGTATGACGAGCATAGCCTCGTTTACTGTTTTAATTGACAGCGGATTTGTTACTTTTTCATCATTTTGCTTGTGCGAAATACAACACTGAGACCCACCCAAATCCGTTATACTACCTTCACACAAAAGCGACAAGGATTCCCCTTGATATATTTTATATTTTATGGAAGAACTACCCGCATTTAAAACCAAAACTCTTGACATCTTAACAATAACTTAATGGTTAATTTTTAAACTTCTTGTGCTTGAATCGCCGTAATAATCACCGTATTGATAATATCTGTGACCGTACATCCCCTCGAAAGATCATTTACCGGCTTGTTGAGACCTTGCAAAATAGGCCCAATGGCAACGGCATTTGTTTCTCGCTGGACCGCCTTATATGTGTTATTTCCTGTATTAAGATCTGGAAAAATCAACACATTGGCTTTGCCTGCAACAGGAGAGTCTGGCAGTTTTTGACTGGCGACTTTCATATCCACGGCAGCATCATATTGTATAGGGCCGTCAAACAAAAAATCAACCTTTTCTTTTTTCAAAATATTAACAGCTTCTCTTACTTTTTCAACATCCTCGCCACTACCAGACGCCCCCGACGAGTAGGACAAAAGAGCCACCAATGGTTCTATGCCAAAAGATAAAGCCGTTTTTGCAGATGCTTTTGCAATTTCTGCCAATTGTTCGGCGTTGGGATTAGGGTTAATAGCGCAATCACCATATACCAAAACACGATCCTCTAAACACATAAAAAACACAGATGAAACTACCGATACATTCGGCTTTGTTTTGACAAACTGCAACGCTGGACGAATCGTATGAGCCGTCGTATTAACCGACCCAGACACCATCCCATCAGCTTGCCCAAGAAAAACCATCATCGTCCCAAAATAAGAAGGATCCAACATAATATCTTTTGCCACATCCAAATTAACCCCCTTATGCTTGCGCAACTTTAGATATTCTTGTACATAAATATTATAATCATCAGAGTCTTCGGGATTGATGATACTCAGATCTTTATATGACAGCGTCAATCCCAAGTCTAACGCTTTTTGCTGAATCTGTTCGGGTTTTCCTAGCAAAATAATAGATGTAATCCCTTTGCTCAACAGATTATCTGCAGCCCGCAAAATACGCTCTTCAGTGCCTTCGGGCATGACAATCCGCATTTTATTTTTCTTGGCACGTTCTGTCAACAAATATTGAAACATCCGCGGTGTAACACCCTGACGTGTCAATCCCGAAATTTTCTTTTCCAAAAGGTTGACATCGACGTATTTTTCAAAAATCTGCAACGCCGTTTCTATTTTATACAAATTTTTAGGTCTAATGACTGACTTCACTTTGGACAATCTATTCGCCGTTTCGTACGTATTAGTAGAAACCGCAATAATTGGTATCACATCCGAAAGCCCATCTATAAGACGCAAAACAGACTCTTTTGGTCGATACGTGGTAGTCAATAATATACCCGAAATAGAAGGGTAATTTTTGGAAAGGTGTGCCTGCAAAACCGTCACAATAATATCCTCTCTATCCCCTGGTGTAATCACCAAGCAATGGTCTTTAATGCGCTCCAAATAATTTTCTGGTGCCATCGCCGCGACCGAATAGCGAAACACCTGTTTTGTCAACAATTCATCTCCATATAATACGGACCCACCCAATTGATGCATGATTTCCTCTACTGTCGGCGAGCGTATTATATCACTCTCTGCGATAACCGATATAACAGGCTCGTTGCCAATCGCACTTCTCAGGTGCACCATAATTTCGTGCGAGATGGCGAGCGGTGCCTTATTGATAATAACGCCTATGACTTCACATTCTTTATTATGAAATTGCTCGACCATATCCACTGTCGATTCCACAATTTCGTCCACTTGACCGCCATAATCAGCCCTGCCCACAATCAACACAGGAATCGACAGGTTTCTAGTGATTTCCAAATTGATATTAGACTCGAACGTGCTACCATCTTTTTTATAGTCCGCCCCTATGACCAAAATAAAGTCATACTGATCTTCAAGTCTTTTATAATCTTGAATAATTTTGTCAAGAACAGATTCCCACTTGCCGTTATGGATAAAAGCATGCGCCTCTCGACGATAAAAGCCAAACGACTCTTCATAGTTTTGAGTTATGCCAAAATGCTCATGCAAAAGAGAGATGCTAGAATCTTTTCCGTTGTCACTTCTATCCGAAATAATCGGTTTATAAATCGCAACCTTAGATGTTTTCCTCAAAATCATTTCCAAGATGCCAAGACAGACAACACTTTTTCCACAAGCAGATTCAGAACTAGTTAAATATATAGACTTCGCCATTTAATTATCTTTAGTATTACATTTTTTTTTACCACAACCACATGATGCGTCTTTAGAAAACAGATATTTTTTCAAAACAAACACCATTGCCAAAGCCACCGATATAAACACCAACGTCACATCCATAACAAAACCGCTTTATGCACCATCCAAGCCGACATATAGGCCAGTCCCGACATATAAACCACTTGTACCAAAGGCCATTTCCAAGTACCTGTTTCAGTTTTGACCATTGCCAATGTGCTCATGCACTGAATCGCCAGCGCATAAAAAACCAACAGACTCATCCCCGTCGCAAAATTATATACCAAGCCTCCCGACGCATCTCGATCTCGCCGCATTCTATCCACCAAAGGTTTTGATTTGCCCTGTCCGACATTGTAAAGCGTCTCTAAAGTACCCACAAAAACCTCGCGTGCCGCAAAAGACGTGATAATCGCAATGCCGATTTTCCAATCATAGCCCAAAGGTCTGATGACTGGCTCTATCCATTGTCCCAAAACACCAATATAAGATGCCTTTAGCCGCGCTGACGCAATATCCAAATCATATTGCTCGATTAATTGTGTCTCAGAAACACCATGGAATGCCTCAAAATCAGGTTTAGAAATGTTTTTTTCTGCATTGTCCATTTGATCTCCTGGTCCAAATGAAGCCAAAACCCAAAGTATAATAGAAAAAGCCAAAATGATTTTTCCAGCTTCAAAAACAAAAGTCTTCACCTTGTCAAACACCGTAATGACCACATTTTTAAATCTAGGAAACCGATAAGCAGGCAATTCCATCAACAAAAAACTAGCCATTTTTGATTTAATCAATATTTTCATCACAAAAGCCGTCACAATCATAGCAAAAACACCCAACATATACAAAGCAAAACAAAATAATACCTTGTGCTCCAAAAATACCAAAAACTGTCCACTCTACTGGCACAATCAATGCAATAATAATGGTATAAACAGGCAATCGTGCGCTGCAACTCATAAAAGGAATCACAAAAATGGTAATCAACCGATCACGCCAAATCTCAATAGACCGTGTCGCCTGTATGGAAGGCACCGCACACGCCAAACCCGAGATCAAAGGCACCACAGAACGACCACTCAACCCTACTGGTCGCATCAGCCGATCCATCAAAAAAACCGCTCTCGCCATATAACCAGACTCTTCCAAAATAGCGAGAAAAAAAAACAATATCGCAATTTGAGGAATGAAAACAACAACCCCATTAATCCCTGGAATGACCCCTTCGGCAATCATTTTGATAAACAAACTGTCAGGACTAATCGCTCTAATCAGTTCACTCAGATCACCCATTCCCCTATCAATCAAATCACTAGGATAAACCGACCACGTAAAAACACCCTGAAATATCAACCCCAACACCATAAAAAAAACCAAAAAACCAGTCACAGGATGCGTAAAAATTTTGTCCAACCAAATCATTCTGTCAAACTGATGCGTCATGCGCTGATCCTTTGACAAACAAAAAGAAAGAATTTGCCGTATTTTTTTATACCTCACCGACATTTCCAGACTTTTGGCTTTTTTCTGTGCCTCTATCCAACCGTCTTCTATGTGTTTAGGAAATGGCTTTTTCGGTCTATTTCTATAAGTTTGGAGCGCCCGACAAACGGCATCGTAGTGATTGCGTCCCCCATATAATTTGACGGCATTTTGAATTTGGCTCTCTTCCAAATAATCCGTCACTTTGGTAAATGACGCAATAGGATACGCCTCAAAATTGTCAATTTCATCCTTCAAAACTTTGATAAATTGTCGGTCTCTGCCTTTATGTAAATGAATTTTTACGCCTCCGAGCAACTCGCTCAATTTTTCAAAATTGATTTTCATATTGGCTTTTTCGGCAAGATCCATCATATTGATGACCAACAACACCGGAATCTCCAAGTCCAAAATTTGAGAAAACAGCAATAAATTTCGCTCCAAATTCATCACATCGGCGACAAATACAACCAACTCTGGTATAGCATCAACATCACCGTTTAATTGGTCAAAAACAACCGATTCATCCTCTGTCAAAGCATAGAGACTATAGACCCCAGGCAAATCAATCACGTCATAACGGGTATTGCCGTTGACAAAAAAGCCTTTTACCTTTTCAACCGTAATACCGGGAAAATTGCCCGTTTTTTGAGATAGTCCCGTCAATTGATTAAAAATGGTCGTCTTCCCCACATTGGGATTTCCGACAAAAGCAACCGTTTTCACTCCCGTATGCATCATTCTTCTACCATAATCAGCCTTGCCTCGGACAACCGAAGCGACAACACATATCCAGACACACGCAAGGCCAAAAGGCGCTTTGAATAACAACTGACAACTATTGCCTGGCAGCAAATTGAGTTCCATCAGACGAGAGGTCAGCGCATGGTCTTCGATCCGAGAAATCCGTGCATGTTCGCCTACTTTCAAATTGGCTAGTGTTTTCATTTCCCAACAAATCTAATCAAGTTATTTAAAATTATTCTAAATAATTACAAATAAATTGAGAGAAAATTGAGCCGCTGAATAAATAGTCGTCCCTTAAGAAATGGGTTTCGACAATTTTATGACTAAAAAAATCACACTGAAATAGGCTTTTAAACAGATTAAAAAATGGATAAAAATTGAGTGCTTTGAGTTGTCCTCATCATTTTCTTCAAATTCCAACCTGTTGCGGCTAAAAATGCATTGATTTGTGGTGATTCCTCCCCGTGTAGATAGTTCTCTCCCATGCGAAAAATCTGTTTTTTAAATGTCCAATGACTGGCTCAATGGCAGCTCTGCGTCTAAACTTTTTACGTTTCACTCTTTTTTGATAAGCAGTATCTCTTTTTAAAGGGCGATAATCAGGCGTGCTTATTAAAGTGTCGTTGATTTGTTTTTGCCCCTTTCCGCCTCGGTCATAAACAATTTCTTTAGGCTGATGGTCGAGGTTGCGATTCATTTGGTCTAACAGGGGTTCAATGGTTTTGCCATCATAAGGATTGCCGAAAAAAACGCTTGATTGAGGTGATGATGAGCGATTTGAAGGTGGTCGTCAAGCCAATTTTATTGCCATATTCATATTTCTTATGGGCTTTTCCTTTTGCAATACAGCTCGTGTAGGGTTTATGAATACTGTAAATTTTATCTTTATCCGAACGTTTCTGCTTTAATATTTCCCAATAGAAATTAAGGTCTTCTTGATAATGGCCTAATTTTTCTTTGGTGAGGGTGCGCTCTAATTCTCGCAATAATCTTCCTGCTATGGTTTTTAATTTAGCATCTGCCTTTTTCGCCTTTTTCATGCGTTTAGGATGAGTGCGGTTGTGGGTGTCTCTGAGTAATTGTTTGGAGATCCGCTCGTAAGTTTGTCGTTGCAAAATGCCTTCCTGTTTGGCAATTTTTATTGCATTTGGCTATGATTTTTTTCGCCAATTTAGAGTCCGTTGGGAAAGTCGTGTTATTTTCTGACACCGTTGTATCTGAGAGTTGCACTTTCTCTTGTGCTTGTTTTCCAAATAGTTTGACCGAGTAAACAAATATTTTTTCTATTCCCTCTTCACCTATTCGTTTTCTAAAATGTACAAAATCACTTGGGTCACATGGAAAGCGATGTTGAAAATGTGCCATTCCGCAAAAATATTGCATGTAAGGGTTCATTTTCCAAGATTCGCAAAGGCGTTCATCGGATAGATTATAAATGCGCTTTAGTAGTAAACTGCTAATCATCAAACGAATAGGCATTGCTGGTTGCCCTTTATTCGAGTAATATTGCGCAAACTCTTTTTCAAAATACCCCCAATCAATCTTATTGCTGAGTAAGATTAACTCGTGTTTTAAATCAATAAAGTCAGTAAGCAAAGGCTCAAATAAATTTCGCTGAGCCTGGTCTACACTTTTTCCCTTCATAATTGCAAGGTTTTTGGCACAATATACGAATTTTCTTGCAATTTAAACCTTCTTTTTGGTGCTTTTTTCGATACTATCTTATTAAAAATCAAATGAGTATAGTATTCTTAAGGAACGACTAAATACCTTTTGAAAATCCAAGTTTTGAGACCTGTGCATCAAATCTTGTCAACTGTCAAAAAATTATACGCATTTGATTGTCAAAATAAAATCAAGCAAAATGCAATACATCTGACAACTCGAACAATCGCCTACCGTAGCAGATGGCATCTACGGAATCGATGGCTTTCTGTCTAAAGAAAAATCCGTAGAGATACAGCACATAGCATCTCTACGGATTTTTATCATAATGGTATAAATCTCAAGTGAAGGGCAGTCCCATTATGGTTTCAAACCACCCAAATACACCATCGCCATTCTATCTTGCTATTGGAATGTCGGCTTGTTTGTTTCATCCATCGCATCAGCGTCTACAAACACTCCAACAGGGCGGGTCATAAGGTTTTCGAGATTCCATTCTGAAAGATCTTGATTAAATTTAGTCGCACCCCTGAACATATTATCCATCTTGGTCACTTTAGAGACATCCCAATCTCCGATATCGTCATTGAATTCAATAGCACCCCTGAACATCTCACTCATATTGGTCACTTTAGAGGTATCCCAACCGCTGATATATACATCGAACGTAAGATTCTCGAATAAGTTACTCATATCAGTGATTTTGCCTGTCCTGATATAATTAAGAACTGAATCATTAGCAGCTATTGCTCCAGCTATCATGGTCTTTAGTTCGGCGTTTGTGTCTGGCTGCATGAATAACCTAACAAAATATGTTGTCTGTCCGCTGCCGTCAGTTTTGTCAGCATTAATCTGAAAAAATCCTAGAGCAGCATCAATCTTCCTCTTATCACCTTCTTTAATGTCGGTCGGTGTTGCGTCTGGCAAATTAATCTTCGTGAATGTAAACTCTGAACCGCCTATCTTTTTATACTGAGTCCCGATATTGACCAATAAATCTTTACCATCAACGATGACATCATACACATTACCATCAAATGTAATTTTATTCTCAGATGCTATCCCATTTTGCTACGAGCGTTATGTCATCTGTGATAGAAGTATTTCTAAAGTTAAACTTATCAGTCGTAGTACCTTCTAAATACCAACCGTCAAAAGCATACTTAGCACGTGTGGGAGAATCTGGTGCTATTACCTTTGTATTATAATCTACCATAACGGACGCTACCGTACTCCCTCCTTTAGAGTCAAAAGTGACGGTATATTGTTTTATAGTCCCATTTTGCTACGAGCGTCACATCAGCCACGATAGCCGTTGCAAAGACAAAAGCTGTATCCGACACGCCATCACCATCTTTTTTATACCAACCGTCAAACGTATACTCATCACGTGTGGGAGCAGGGTTTGGTTCACTTGCAACTGTATCATAATCTACCATAGCGGAGTCTACATCACTCCCTTCTTTAGAGTCAAAAGTGACGGTATACTTTTTTGCAGTCCATTTTGCTACGAGCGTTATGTCATCTGTGATAGGTGTAGTAAAGATAAAAGCTGTATTCGACAAATTATCATTGGCGTCTTTTTCATACCAATTATCAAAAATATACCCTGTACGTGTGGGGTCTTCAGTTGGTCTTTTAGCGATTCCATTCCCGCCCTCTTTGACGACTTGGGGGTCTGGTGCTGTCCCCCTCTCGCCAGCAGGCAAACCCAAATCAAACGTAACATTAAGTCCCGGACTCCATTTTGCCACAAACGTTATATCAGCATCAATATCCGTATGAGCAAAGTCAAAAGCTGTATCCGACACGCCACCGTCAGCATCTTTTTTATACCAACCAACAAAAATGTCCCCATCACGTACTGGTGGGTAGTTAAAATACGATGCAACCTTGATTGGGGCTATCCTATAAACAGGTCTTCTTATGAATTCGTTACCAGACTTATTTTTTTCCGCCATTACAATCAAAAGTAACGTTAAATTTCACAGTCCAACTTCCCCCACAAGATCCACATTAGCCGTGATAGGTTTAGTAAAGTCAAAAAGCAGTTTTCGCCACAACGTCACCGTCTTTTTCATACCAATGAACAAAAGCATATCCATCACGTTCGTGTTTAGGTGGTTCTTCAGCCATTTTGCCCTCTGGGATGATTTGGTCAGCAGGTGGTGTCCCCTTAGGTGCCTCATCAGTAGGCAAGTTCAAATCAAAAGAAACGGTATATTGGTTTGCAGTCCATTTTGCCACAAGATCCACATTAGCCGTGATAGGTGTAGTAAAGTCAAAAGCAGTTTCCGCCACAACGTCACCGTCTTTTTCATACCAACCGTCAAGCGTATACCCAGCACGTGTGGGAGCAGGGTCTGGTGCAGTCGCTATTCCATTATAGTCAATGGTTTTGGCATCAGGTGCTGTAACAGACTCGTCATCAGGCAAATTCAAATCAAAAGAAACGGTATATTGTTCTACAGTCCTCCATTTTGCCACAAGATTCACATTAGCCGTGATAGGTTTAGTAAAGTCAAAAGCAGTTTCCGCCACAACGTCACCGTCTTTTTTATACCAACCGTCAAGCGTATACCCAGCACGTGTGGGAGCAGGGTCTGGTGCAGTCGCTATTCCATTATAGTCAATGGTTTTGGCATCAGGAGCTGTAACAGTCTCGTCAGCAGGTAAATTCAAATCAAAAGAAACGGTATATTGTTCTGCAGTCCATTTTGCCACAAGATTCACATTAGCCGTGATAGGTTTAGTAAAGTCAAAAGGATCAGTCGCAATATCACTTTCATACCAACCATCAAAAACAAATCCTTCACGAAACCATTCAGGTTTGGGATCCGTGCTTGGTTCAGTAGCCATTCCGCCATCATTGATGGTTTGGGCGTCGGGTGGTGTACCCTTTTCCGTTAATTGAATATCCCCTTCATTCAAATCAAAAGTAACGGTGAATTGCTGTGTCCACTTTGCCATAATGGTAATATTTGCCGTAATAGGCGTAGCAAAGTCAAAAGCAGTCGTCGCACCAGTTTTAAACCAACCGCCAAAAACATACCCTGCACGGTCGGGGTCATCAGTTGGTTTGGTGGCTTTTTCACCACTTTTGATTGTTTGGGCTACGGGTTTTGTGCCAGCCCCTCCATTCAAATCAAAAGTGACAGTATATGTTTTCGGTACGACATCATTATTACTGTCGCTATCCTCACTACCACAAGATACGAAGATTGACAGGCAGAGTACCGAAAAAAGATGAAATAAGAAGTATGGTTTAACATACTGATAACCATTATTTTTAAAAGGGGATAATATGGTTGAACCCACAGTCTTACGATGTTCCATTTTATTATTTTGTTCCATTTTATTGTTTATTTTGCACGATTTATTTATTATTTATTAAAAATCAATCCCATTTACAAGGCGTTTGAAAAACACTATAACTATAAGATATTTCGGGCAAAGATAATTAATTTTTAATTAACAATACGTTTTAGCCAGTAATAAAAATTATCATTTTTATTTTGGTCGTTGACATCAATCCATGTCTGTCTAATAAACGTTTCTAAACCCTTATTTTACAACATATTTTTGAGTTGCCAAAAAATCTTTGGCTTTTTGCACAACATTCCCTTGCAAAATAATTTGTCCATCTTTTGCAGCACCACCAACACCACAGGTCTGTTTGAGTTGTTTTGCCAAATCCTGTGTTTTTTCTGTATCTCCTTGAAAACCATCTATGATAGTAACTGTTTTGCCCCCTCTCCCCTTTTTTTTCAAAAAAAACATGCAACTGCAATTTATTATTTCCTGCGGGCATCGACAACATCGATTGTAGCTGTCCACCAAATTCCTGATAACCAAACTCTTCATTTGTACTATAAACGACACCTTCTCGTTTTTTCCAACTATCCTTCTTTTTTCGCACAATCCAGACTAATCTATTTTCATTGTAAGCACTGCTCTTTTGGCATGATTAATCACATCAGATGACACCGACCCTACAAAAAACGAGGCAAACGAAGAGCGACCTGTCGTCGTCATGGCAATCATTCCAGCATCAATATCCTCTGCATACGACAAGATACCGTCTTCCTCTGAAAAATCCGAGTACACCCGACAAACGCAATCCTTGAGATTGTGTTTTTTCGCAAAATCTTGAAGACGTATAATTCCAGAACGAGACCTTTCAAAATTTGAAGGCGTATTGATACGCACCAAATGAATTTTAGCTTCCAAAGTTTCATAAAAAGACTTAATGAATGACATCAGTCCATCCATTTTTTCATCAAATTCACTTGCTAAAACAATGTCTTTCAGTTCGTCAATTTCAAAAGGTTCTTTGATCACCAATACTGGACAGTTAGAGCGTCTCACAACTTTCTCTGCATTAGATCCCAAAACAGTGTCTACAATATCATCCTCCCCATTGGATCCCATGATAATCATATCAGGTTTGGTTTCGGCAATTACATCCGATATATTTTGATAGGCTTTTCCCATCCTTAAATGCGTTTTGACGTCAACACCTGTCGAGTCTCCCGAATCAGCAAATTTGACAAAATCACGCTTCGCCTTTTCAATCAGCTTGATGAAATAAACATTATTTTCCATGCCACCGGGCAACGAATCGCCAGACACTGACCAAGACGAAATATTCGGCTGTTCAACAACATGAACAAGCTGGATGACGCACTCAGCACGTCTTGCAAAATCCAATGCTAGGTTATACGCATTTAAAGATGTCTGAGAGAAATCTACAGGAACAATAATATTTTTCATATTCAATCAAGGTTTATTTTTTATTTTTTTTTCGTCTAAATATAACAAATTATTCACGATTACCCAAATATTCATAATTTCTCGAAATCAAACACCATTATCAAGATAAAA
Source organism: Lottia scabra (assembly GCA_029955415.1). Classification (NCBI taxonomy): domain Eukaryota; kingdom Metazoa; phylum Mollusca; class Gastropoda; family Lottiidae; genus Lottia; species Lottia scabra. The sequence continues at coordinate 13,703 of JARJEI010000086.1, forward strand.
ATGGAGACTATTTTACTACATTTTCAGATTTTTGTGAAAACCCGTCTGTTTTTCACATTCCTTATCAAATGTTAAAAAGTGACATTTTGTCCGATTTTGAAATGAAAAAAGTGTAAAAAGTGACATTTTGTCTTATTTTAATTGTGGTTTGATGGCTATTTATAGCAAAAACATCAATCCAATCGGGTTTGGAATCAGATTTGCTTATTTTTTTCATAAAAAACAAACAGCTATGAAACAACCAGTCGATAATCAACCACAAAGCCTCACGCGTTTTACCATCAATCTAAACGAATTGGCAAAAAAAGGGAAAATAGACCCTGTCATTGGTCGGGACGAGGAAATCAGACGGCTCTTGCAAATCATTGCACGGAGAAGCAAAAATAACCCAATGCTAATCGGTGAACCTGGCGTTGGCAAAACAGCCATCGTTGAGGGGCTCGCACGAAAAATCGCCAACGGTGATGTCCCAGAATCATTAAAAAACAAAACATTGCTCACGCTTGATTTGGGACTTCTCGTTGCTGGTGCCAAATACAAAGGCGAATTTGAAGAAAGACTAAAATCCGTTGTTTCGGAAGCAACTAACTCTAATGGCAATATCATTCTTTTTATTGACGAAATCCACACACTCATCGGCACAGGATCAGACGGCGGATCAAGTATGGATGCTGCCAACCTCCTAAAACCAGCACTTGCAAGAGGAGAACTGGACATCATTGGTGCCACAACATTGAAAGAATATCAAAAATACATCGAAAAAGACAAAGCACTCGAAAGACGGTTTCAAACAATTTTTGTGCAAGAACCAACGCCAGAAGACGCCATTTCTATCCTTCGAGGCATCAAAGACAAATACGAACTCCATCACGGCATTCAAATAATGGATGATGCCATCATCAACGCAGTGCAACTAAGTCATCGTTACATTTCGGATCGTCACCTGCCCGACAAGGCCATTGATTTGATGGACGAAGCATCCTCTAAAATTAGAATTGAAATCGACTCTATGCCCGAAGAACTCGATATTATTACTAGAAAAATAACACAATTAGAAATAGAAAAAGAAGCCATCAAAAAAGAAAAAGACAAGAAAAAAGAACACATTTTAACCGAACAAATTACCGAGCTAAAAACACAACAAGAAAAACTAAAAACTCAATGGTTAAAAGAAAAAGACGCCATTGCACTGATTCGTGATGGACAAAATATACTGGATCAACTCAAATTAGAAGCTGAGCAAGCCGAACGAAATGGTGATTTAGGAAAAGTCGCTGAGATACGCTACGGTGCTATTCCACAAACCAAGAAAAAAATCACCTCCCAAAAAGAATGGTTTCTCAAACAAGGCAACAATGCGTTGCTCAAAGAAATCGTCACCGCAGACGAAATTACCGAAATTGTCTCTAAATGGACTGGCATCCCCGTGTCTAAAATGAAACAATCCGAAAAAGACCGCTTGCTACATTTGGAAGATACTCTGAGCAAAAAAGTCGCTGGACAACCCAAAGCCATTAACCTAGTATCCAATGCCATTCGACGCAGCCGTGCTGGATTACAAGACCCCAACCAGCCAATTGGCTCTTTCTTGTTTTATGGCACAACAGGTGTCGGAAAAACAGAACTCGCTAAAACATTGGCACATTATCTATTTGATGATGTCCATGCCCTCGTGCGTTTAGACATGAGCGAATATCAAGAAAAGCACACGGTATCTCGGCTCATTGGGTCGCCTCCTGGATATATCGGACATGATGAAGGTGGACAACTCACCGAAAGTATCCGACGAAAAAACTATGCAGTTATCCTTTTGGATGAAATAGAGAAGGCGCACCCTGACATCCTGAACATCCTGTTACAAGTACTCGATGATGGGCAACTCACCGATAGCAAAGGGCGGTTGGTCAATTTCAAAAACACAATCATCATCATGACAACCAATCTAGGCAGTCATCTGATACAGCAAAATATCATACAAAATATAACCCAAAATGAAGGCAATACCCAAAACACGCTTTATTCCAAAGAAACAGAACTAGAAGTGCTGAATTTCATCAAAAAATCGCTGCGTCCCGAGTTTATTAACAGGATTGACGAGTTGATTTTCTTCAAACCTTTGGCAAAACCAGATTTGTTAAGCATCATAGACATCCAATTGTCTGACCTAAAAAACCGTTTGGAAAAAGAAAATATCGACATTGCATTCGACCACGGTATCAAAGACAAAATAATTGATATCGGCTATGACCCGATCTACGGTGCAAGACCTCTAAAACGTGTCATTCCAAACCGAAATACTCAACAAGCTAAGTCAAAAAATTTGAGTGAAAGACAAAATAATAATGACAAGTTTATTATTAAACTAAATTCAAAAGGAGATATTGAAATCGAAAAAGGACTAAAAAATCAAATTTCAACTTAGAGCTAAATCAAAAAAATAATTGCCTTTTAAAAATAGTTTCACTAGAATTGTGGCGAAATGGTTTCTGATACCCGCCAGGGTTTTTAGAATTAATAGGGAATATTGGTGAAAATCCATAACTGTCCCCGCAACTGTAAGTATGACAACCAATTGATTTGCCCATCATTGGTCACTGTTTGACAAAAGCAATAATGTGTTTTTTGTCCAATGGGAAGGCAGGCAAATTCAACATACAAGTCAGGAGACCTGCCATTTCGTTTGAGATAACTGTGATTTTCGGTGCGAAAAATTGCGTTTGTTGTATCTAATAAAAAAATGTGAAGCATCTTAAATTGCTTTTTGGCTTGCTCTTTGGGGGGTTTAGCTTGGATGTATTTTGTCAAGTTGACTCGACCAACGTGCAATTATTGAACCCTGTAGAGGTACACGGTCTCCGCCCAGACACCTTCCTACTCGGTCATGCCGTGTACAATCTTGATTCGACTATAATTGCACAAAATCAAAATAGCAGTTTGGGCGATTTGCTAATAAATAACGGTGTAGGGTTTGTCCGCACAACAGGCGAAGGCAGTCTCGCAAGCCTCGGCTTTCGAGGGACAAATGCCAGTCAAACGCTCGTTTTATGGAACGGTCTTCCAATCAATAGTGTTTTAAATGGACAGGTTGATGCCAATCAATTTCATGCCACAACTTTTGATAATATACAGGTTGTCAAGGGCGGTGGTGTCAGCCTTTTAGGATCTGGTGCGATTGGCGGTACGATACAACTATCCGATAATTTGGACAACCTGCTGTTGCAGAAAAGCAATTCTATACAACCTCGACAATACTTCTTACAAACCGATTTTGGCTCTTTTGGACTACAGCATTACCTGTTCAAATCAAAATGGTCTTACCGATCTCATGCAATAAGTGTCAATTTTCATCATATTGACCACACCAATGACTATTCCTATATTGACAATCAAATAGAGCCTTTTGAAATTAAAAAACGGCAAAATAACGCCTATCAGAGAACTGGATTGACATTGGGTCATCAGATTCTCCTAAACCGTCGCACTCAAATCAAAACAAATATTTGGATTCAAAAAAATAACACCCAAATCGCCGAGTCAATCGCTGTAAAAAACCCCCAATCTTTTCAAAAAGAGCAATATATCAATGCTATCACATCATTTCAGCACCAGCACCAACGCTCTACAGTTGTGCTTCGCATTGGATTTCAACAACAGATGCTTCAATATACCAATCCCACTTTTACATCCAACAACAACTTCACAACAACCTCAATACAAGGAATTTGGAAATTAAAATTGAATACGTCTATTGCTTTGTTATCAGGCATTCTTTATAAAATAAATGCCGCAGACACCAAAAAATTTTCTGGAGAAAAGAGTTAATCAAACAAATAGTGCTGGATATATAGCAATCAAGCACCAGTCAGTCAAAAAAAATTGGCAAAACAGTCTATCGATAAGACACGAACGAGCAAGCAATCAAGCCCCTTGGTCTTTAGAATTAAGCAGCAAAAAAAACCGTCTGGAAGTGGTTCTCCATCGGTGGTCACGTCAATACAACGTATCGGTTGCCAACGATGAATGATTTATTTTGGAAAGATGCCAGCGCAAAAGGTAATCCACATTTACGTTCCGAAAACGGCATTGAAACCGCCTTGACTCTTAGCATTTTTGACCTGCAAAAATATGGCTTTAAAAGCAGTATAACGGGATTTTTCTAACCATATCAACCATTGGATTCGATGGACGCCCGACCAACATAACGTATGGTCTCCGCAGAATATCAATAAAGTATGGAGTAGAGGACTAGAGATCCAACTCAACCAAACCCAACAATTTTCAAAATGGCAAATATCATCAAATATCAATTTTCACTTGAATCATGTCACCAACCAAAGTCAAACAGGGAAAAATTGGGAAAAGGTTTTTGAAAAACAACTCGCACTAACACCGAAAATTTTTGGTGGAGGATTTGTCAGAATCGCCTACCGAAACCGCATTGTCATACAGGCAAATGGTCATTTTGTAGGACAACAATTCAATGACGATCAAAACCTCACCGCCTTTGTCAACAAATATTATCAAGTATACGACCTCTTGATTAGCTATCACCTAAAAACCAAAATCATGGCCTTTGCACAGCACCATCACAGGCTCTATCTACAATGCTTTTGGTGCACAATACAACTTTCGACCGGGCTACCCTGGCAAATTCAGACATTTTAAAATCAGTTTAACCATCTATAATAACAAATCAAAATGAAATATTTAATCAACACACTCAACCTTCTTATCTTAAACATCATCCTTTTCGGCAGCTGCACAACACCTGACAAAAACGATATAACCCCATCTTCAAAAGGTATTCTTATCCTTAATGAAGGGGGATTTGGCAAAAATAATACAAGCCTATCGGACTATAATTTTGCCGATAAAAAACTCACAAACAATGTTTTCAAAACCGTCAACGGTAGAAATTTGGGAGACCAATCCCAGTCCATCACGGTGATCAATGATGCGGCTTATATCGTGGTACAAAACTCGTCAAAAATAGAAGTCATCAATCCTAAAACGAAAGCCTCTATCGCCACGATAACCGACAAAGTCACCAAACCACGCTATATCGTGCAAATAAGTGATACTAAAGCCCTATTGACCAACCAAATGACAGCCGAAACACCTGCAAATATTGCCACCATCGACCTGTCTAGCCACACAATCACAGGCACGATTGACTTGCCTATCACCAATCCCAATACCATTGCGGTCAACAGTGACAAAACCAAAGCTATCATTTCGAGCCAATTTGAAAACACCAAAATAGTATTGGTTGATTTGACAACAGAGCCCTACACGTTGACAGACATCACGGTCCCTGCCAACTCGTCTTCTGCGGTATTTGGAAAGGATGGCAATATTTGGATTGCAACGTCTGATTATACACAATACAACGCCAATTATAGTAAAATCATCAGCACAACACTCGGAAAAATATCGAAATACAATATCAACACCCAAACACTCAACACCATCTCGGCTATATCAGAAGGCGACTACAAAAAGCATTCAAACCAACGACACGAGAGATCAATTCTATGTTCTAAAAGGGTCGGATTTATTTCGTTTTTCAGCAACACAGCCCACAATCAACGATGATGAAAAATACAATACAAATCCCCTCTATGGATATACTTATCTGCCAAAAGGAGGGTTTTTATTAATGTGTGAAAACGGAGATTTTGCAACCACGGATCACGCTATTCTCATCAATGCCGACACCAAAGACACAATATTTGACCTAGATGCGGGCATTGCACCCAATAGCGGAGCCGAATATTAACCGTCAAGGCGGCGTTATTACTGCATCCAACCAGCAGGGTTTTGCCGCCATTGCTGGAGTACGACTGCCTGTTCGTCTGTGATTTGTTTCGACTCAACAGCGTACGTCAATAGATGTTCGTAATCACCAAGACAAATCAACGGAATTTTAGCTTCATCAAATGCTTGTACTGACGCCTCAAACCCATAGGTAAAAACAGATATAATGCCCTTGACTTCAGCACCGGTTGCTTTGACAGCCTGTGCTGCGCTCAAGGCACTGCCTCCAGTCGAGATCAAATCTTCGACCATGACATACGATTTTTGGGGATCTATTGCACCTTCAATTTGATGCCCCATGCCGTGCTGTTTGGGCTTACTTCTAACATACAAAAACGGCAATTCCAGCACCTCGGCAACCAATGCTCCCTGAGGGATGCCCGCCGTTGCGACGCCTATAACCCCGTCTATCGTCGGAAAATATTTTTGTATAACGGCCACCAACTGCTGCTTGATAAATTGGCGATGATCTGGAAAAGACAACGTCACTCTATTATCGCAATAAATTGGTGATTTCCAACCAGATGCCCATATAAACGGCTTATCTGGGTTCAACTTAACAGCCTGCGTTTTTAACAATATCTCGGCTATTTTTGATGCGATCACGGTATCAAATAATTTATTTTTTAACATATTGTAAAAATAATACTTTATAAATAATTATCGTTTTAGTTCTTTGTGATATTTTTGAAAGAAATATGGACATCTACATTGACACTATAAAAGTAGAAATTATTCAAGAGGACTTTGTCGTTGACGAATATTTTTACGACCGCGTTTTAACGGTAAAAGAATTTGTGAATTTTACAAACGAATCAACCCAACGCATTCTCTTGAAAAACGTGCGATTGACTGACGTTGGATCAGTTTTCGGAATTTTAAAACACACAGAAAAATCTGTTTTAAAATGCATCGCCCTGCTGGTACGAGATCTCGCCGATTTTCAAAAAGAACTCTCCCATCATTTTAATATCATAAAAGCCGGAGGCGGTGTCGTGCTGAAAGACGATCAAGTATTGCTCATTTTTCGGAACGGAAAATGGGATTTGCCCAAAGGGAAAATGGAAAATGGCGAAACTTTTACCGAAACCGCCGTTCGAGAGGTGCAAGAAGAGTGCGCCATCAAAGTCTCGATACAAAAGAAAATATGCACCACCTACCATACCTATCAACGCAACGGTGCTTACCACCTCAAAAAAACGAAATGGTATTGGATGCTTTGCCTAGATGATACAAATCTGGCGCCACAGTCTATTGAGGGTATCACAGAAGTCAAATGGGTCAAAATTCAAAACATCAACCCTTATACAAAAGACTCTTACAGAAGCATAAAATCGGTCATCAACACTTTAACAAAAAATTGGATCAATCGATAAAATTGTGATTTTTTCACATCGTTCAAACTGCAAAATAAAATAGCGGTTCATTTATTGTCTAGTATCACAAGGAAATGTACAAAAAAGGCACTTTACTTGCCGCTTTTGTCATCCAAATGATACGGCACGTACTTATCGACATTTGCACCAAATCGATGAAGCTCCCGCACAATGCTACTGTTGATATACGCATATTTGGGCGAGGTAATCAAAAAAATAGTTTCCAAACCTGGTAAAACATCTCTATTGACTTGAGAAACGGTGTTTTCAAACTCAAAATCGGTAGTATTTCTGACACCTCTAAGGATAAATTGTGCACTATGTTGTTGTGCAATATTTGCCGTCAACACATTATAAACCAAGACTTCTACCCGAGGGTCATTTTGATAGATTGTCTCAATGTTTTTTTTTAATCAATGCTACAGGAAAATAACGCGTCGATTTTGTTGAATTAAAGCCAATTGCAATGATGATTTTGTCAAATAACGCCACACCACGGTTCACCACATCAAAATGCCCTTTTGTAAATGGGTCAAAACTTCCAGGAAAAATAGCAATTCGCAAGGGCATCGCCTAACACTTAAACGAATTATATAAATCAAAATAATTTTGAGGTTCAATATCTTCAAAATCATCCCTGTACCTTAAATAACTCGGCCGTGTTCCCAATTTCAAGAAACGCACATACTTTTGCATCCCTCTGTATTGTGAGGAAAACTTATTAACATTACCCCAAAATACCACCTGAGAGAATTGTTGATTTAATTGTTTTGACTTGAAAACACCAAAGACAAATTTCAAAAACTCTGTAGGGTCATTAAAAGAATACGAGTTAAAAAAAATCAACTTTTTTCTATCAAACACACTGACATACATCAGTTTTCTATCCAAAAAAACAAACATGTTTTTGATATCAGTATGCTCTTCATAACGATGAATACCTTCTATAATTGGGGATGCCTGATGCAAAATTTTGACCGAAGTTGCACTATACTTGTCTTTGATACAGTCAACGAGTTTTATCGGAACTCCAAATACAATATACAATTCAGAAGATTTGTGATGGGTATAATAAACAGCGTCAGACTCAATATCCAAACTTCCAATGGGGTGTAAAAAATCAGCAACATTATCTTCCAAAAAAAAACTCCTCTGGCACCAATGTGTACAAATTTGATTTCACAATCAATCTGATTTTTTTCCAATAGCCAGCAGAAAAAACGGGATGACGATCCAGCAACGTACTGATAGTCAACACAAAATCCTCTATACTATCTGCTTTTTTCAGGATATAATCTTCCAACATCAAACATCTGCCATCATCGACATTAGCAACACAAACCTGAGCGTCCAATTCTCCAATCTGAAGACTTAACTCATAATGTCCTATATCATCAACATTAAAGGCACTATCCTTTATTTGTCGAACCGAGCGGTATAATCGTTCTTTTTCCAACTATTGCTATTCTACTCCCAATTCCCATCAGTCGTCACACGGTTCAAAGAACCAAAATGCAACGGTTGGTTAATTCTTGCTATATTGTCATCATTCCGAACGGGATTGACTGGGTCAGAATCTCCCACAAAAATAAGACTGATGGGTGTACCCGACTTTGTAATTTTTTTATCGACTGCTATTTTAAAAGATTTAGACGGGTTTTGCGGTAATTTCTCCATCGTCTCTAGATCAAACCCTTTGATTTTAGAGAAAATAGAATCGTAGACAATCACAGACCCCAACGTATCATAAATACGGGTCGTTTTTTGTCGACCGTATCCCAAATCCTCATTAATCTCTGTAATCGACACATTGTAGATTTTTCCTGTGCGGATAAAATTCCTCAAACTGTCCCAATTATCGGTATAAGCACCTTTAGCTCCATAATAAAGCTTTTCAGCTTTTCTTATATGCCTCAACTTACTCTCGACCAATTCCTCATTGATTTTGATTTTTTCTTTTAGCAACAACTCATCGTCAACCGTCTTATATAGCATAAAGCAAAAGACCAAAACAACGACCGTAGAGACACCTGTTAACACTTTGTTAATCATAATTCAAAATATTTTAACACAATAATAAAAAAATTATAGCGGATTGTCACAACAAAAAGAAGATAAATTCTCAAAAGTATCCATCATTTTTAAATTCGGCCTCTCTATTTATACGAAAAATCCTAAAATAGTGTAGAAAAGCAATATTTCAACTCGAAAAAGCCGAAATTAAATACCTTTGTATAAATTTTAATCTGTATGAAACCGAGGCAACTATTTTATGTCCCCATTATTCTTTTGGCTGCATTTGCATGCAAAAAAGAAAATCTGCGCAAACAAGATTTCTTTAAGCCAGAAATTCTAGAACGACAATCAATCGCTACAATCTCAACAGGAGATACGATACGCAGCCAATCACAGCCTCGCATCGTCTCCAACCTCGCATTGTTAAAAGACATCACCATTGGCGAAAGTGGTTTGAACAGCCCCCTTCCCATATTGCCCTATGATTCGTTGCGACTCGCTGCGGCATTCAACACGTTCGATATAACAATTGACTCGACGTTCAAAACACCTCAACACTTTTATAAAATCGACATTTCGACTAAAGACTGTATCAAAATGCTAAGTCTCATATATGATAGTCTCAATGTATTCCATTTGCCCACCGTACAAGTTTACGACAGTCGCATCATGGATGATTATGGTCTCTCTATCGCTGACCATGCAAAATCCATTTCTGAAAAACACCTAGACGCTCTCGAATGGACCAAAATCAAGAAAAAAATCAGAATCAAGACAAGGACAAAAAAGAAAAAACGTCGATACAAAACCAAACATATAGGTTACACGGTTCAAGCCAAAAACTCGTGTATTCAATACACCGTAAGACTTGATTCAATCATTGACCAAATAAAATTTGTCAATATGTAGTCGTCCCTTAAGAAATGGGTTTCGACAATTTTATGACTAAAAAATCACACTGAAATAGGCTTTTAAACAGATTAAAAAATGGATAAAAATTGAGTGCTTTGAGTTGTCTCATCATTTTCTTCAAATTCCAACCTGTTGCGGCTAAAAATGCATTGATTTGTGGTGATGCTGCCCCGTGTAGATAGTTCTCTCCCATGCGAAAATCTGTTTTTAAATGTCCGATGACTGGCTCAATGGCAGCTCTGCGTCTAAACTTTTTACGTTTCACTCTTTTTTGATAAGCAGTATCTCTTTTTAAAGGGCGATAATCAGGCGTGCTTATTAAAGTGTCGTTGATTTGTTTTTGCCCCTTTCCGCCTCGGTCATAAACAATTTCTTTAGGCTGATGGTCGAGGTTGCGATTCATTTGGTCTAACAGGGGTTCAATGGTTTTGCCATCATAAGGATTGCCGAAAAAACGCTTGATTGAGGTGATGATGAGCGATTTGAAGGTGGTCGTCAAGCCAATTTTATTGCCATATTCATATTTCTTATGGGCTTTTCCTTTTGCAATACAGCTCGTGTAGGGTTTATGAATACTGTAAATTTTATCTTTATCCGAACGTTTCTGCTTTAATATTTCCCAATAGAAATTAAGGTCTTCTTGATAATGACCTAATTTTTCTTTGGTGAGGGTGCGCTCTAATTCTCGCAATAATCTTCCTGCTATGGTTTTTAATTTAGCATCTGCCTTTTTCGCCTTTTTCATGCGTTTAGGATGAGTGCGGTTGTGGGTGTCTCTGAGTAATTGTTTGGAGATCCGCTCGTAAGTTTGTCGTTGCAAAATGCCTTCCTGTTTGGCAATTTTATTGCATTTGTCTATGATTTTTTTCGCCAATTTAGAGTCCGTTGGGAAAGTCGTGTTATTTTCTGACACCGTTGTATCTGAGAGTTGCACTTTCTCTTGTGCTTGTTTTCCAAATAGTTTGACCGAGTAAACAAATATTTTTTCTATTCCCTCTTCGCCTATTCGTTTTCTAAAATGTACAAAGTCACTTGGGTCACATGGAAAGCGATGTTGAAAATGTGCCATTCCGCAAAAATATTGCATGTAAGGATTCATTTTCCAAGATTCGCAAAGGCGTTCATCGGATAAATTATAAATGCGTTTTAGCAGTAAACTGCTAATCATCAAACGGATAGGCATTGCGGGTTGCCCTTTATTCGAGTAATATTGCGCAAACTCTTTTTCAAAATACCCCCAATCAATCTTATCACTGAGTAGAATTAGCTCGTGTTTTAAATCGATAAAATCGGTAAGCAAAGGCTCAAATAAATTTCGCTGAGCCTGGTCTACACTTTTTCCCTTCATAATTGCAAGGTTTTTGGCGCAATATACGAATTTCCTTGCAATTTAAACCTTCCTTTTGATGCTTTTTTTCGATACTATCTTATTAAAAATCAAATGAGTATAGCATTCTTAAGGAACGACTATGTAAACGTGTACAACGAAAAGTTGACAACATATCGAACACGACTTTTAATCACTTCCCAGATGAGTATCAATGCATGATAAATTGTCTCAAAAGGCTGTCAAACTCAAAACTGAAACAACTCTGCACTTGCCCTAACAACAACTTTTAATACGTTGGACAAGGAATGAATTTACGGTACTTAGGACGACTTGCCCTTGTATTAAAGAGTATGTATTTGAGAGCAATCTCGTGAGCACCACCACTATTTGCCACCAATCGAGAAATGGTGATATCATAACTGTAGCCAATTTCTACCTGAGAAAATCGCAAACCAAACAGAACCACCACAGCATCTTGTGACAGAGCTCCACCCAAATTATCTTGTGTAATTGGAATCCCCCTATACCAAATACCTGCCATAATGGGATCATAATGAAAATGGACTCCTACATCCAACTGAGAAAATTCACCCTGTAGTCTATACTGAAAAGAAGGTGCTATACTAGACTTTTTATCAGAAAAGCCACTGTTTTTTTGAACCAAAGTGAACCTTGCTCCACCATGTACTGTGTATTTAATAGGCAACTCATCTGTAGCACCTATCAACGACATATTGGGCATACTCAAATGTTGCGTACTGAACCCAAACCAATATTTTTTGTTATATAACAAAAACCCTGCATTAATATCAAATGTGGTGACATTTTGAAACTTATTCGCAACAGGATCAAACGTCTTAACATCAGAATTACCAAAATCCACTTGATCACCAAACTGGAATTTGTCAAAATCAACCGATTTGCTCAAAGCACCAAACTGAATACCTGGTGCAAAAACAAAGTCTTCAAAAATCCTCGCTTTATAAGAATACGAAAACATCACCGTGGACGTACGCAAACTCGCACTACCAGCCGTATCTGTCATCCAATAAATCCCAACACCAGAGTTAAGCCGCTTCATATTATAATCATAACTAAACGCATATGTCTGAAATGCCTGAGGCAAATTCGGCCATAACAATCGGTAGTTGAAAATAAAACGATGCTCTCGTGTCGTGCCCGTATAGCCAGAATTAAGATACAGTGGTGCACTATAAAATTGCGAAAACTGCACATCTTGTGCTTTTACTTCCATGAGACCACTCCAGCAGTTAACTACCACTATCAGAGCTAAAAGAATATATTTTTTCATATAATCAAATTCTTATCTTATTACCGTAATATCACCGAATTTCTCAGACGTTCTTCCGTTTGCAAACACAACTTCAACACGGTAAACATATACACCCGCAGGCACAATTTTTCCTTTATAATAACCATTCCATCCTTTGGACTGCGTATCAGAAACAAAAAGCATATTACCCCATCTATCATAAATTTCCATTTGGAAACTTGTCACGCCCTCAATAATCGGGATAAAGACGTTGTTTTCTGTTGTGCCCAACTGCACACTGCCAGCACCATCGGTACCACCTGCTTGATCAACAGAGGCATCCAATTCACTCGGTGTAAACACATTAGGCACTTTTATTTCGCCTCCTTTCAACACGACAACAGCACTCTTTTTCTCTATAACAGCCTCACAACCAGTATCGCCATTGATTGCTGTCAGTTTGACCGTAAATCGCCCCTCTTCTTTATAAACGTGAAACGGCTCATCTTCTTCACTCGTATTACCATCACCAAAATCCCACATGTATTTGGTTGCACCAAACGACAAGTTACTAAATAATACTGGTTTATTAGGCAAGTACACCAAATTTGGTTTAACAGTAAACCTCGCTTCTGGTTTTTGGTTCACCAATATATAATCCTGCTTGGCCGTTTGGATAGGAATACCCAAATCATTATTCGCTTGCAAAGTCACCGTGTATATACCTGGTTTATTATAAATATAAGTAGGACTTTCCGCCGTTGATTTTCCTTGACCATCGCCAAAGTCCCACTGATAGGTATTTTTATTAGCATAGTTACTCAAATTAGTAAATGTCACTTCCAAAGGTGTACAACCCTCGTTTGCATCGACAGAAAAATCAATAACAGGCACCCTAGGTTGTATCTCCACAATATTCGAGGACGTACTTTCACAACGTGCTCCTTTGGTCGCCAACTTAACATTATAAACACCTGATTTGATATAAGTATGGATTGGGTTCAAGAATGTTCCTCTTGTTGTAGAGCCATCTGCATGCGTAATATCAACCAAATCAGACCCAGACCCCTCTACACTCGAATCATCACCAAATTGCCATTGGTATGTCCACTTCAATTTTGATGTATTAATATCTCCTGCATTCGGTTGACCTTCTGGATAACGTTCTTCATTAGAGTCATTTATAAATGTTACCTCAGAAGGTTCCGCAGACTCTACCTGTATAGGAGGATCCGCCGTAAATGCTGATTTCGGAGAGGCATTTATTTTGGCTTGTGATTGGCTCACATTGGTATTCACACAACCATCTTGATCCGTTATAGACGATATTCTAAATGTTGTATTAATATCTGGGCTAATATCGACCACATGATAAGATCCAACAGATGGCTGTCCCACACCACCAATTACAATTTCTTTACTAGGCTCTTTCACATCATAATATTTCACAACAAAAGGTCCTACTCCATCAATACGGAATGTCAACGGACCACCGTTACAAAGCCCCCCTTCCTCTATAGTACCATCTGGCGGTGCTGTAACCGTAATATTAGACAATGCGCTTCCTTTACAACCAGAAGCATCTGTCACGGTATATTTGATACCCGTCGCACCAGCCTCAATCAACAAAGACCCATCATCCTTCTTGACAGTAGGATCAAAATAATACTGACCACTACCAACAGGGTTTTCACTTATCGCAATCGCATAATTGCTATTGACCATTTCATAAACACCACCTGTCGGTGACCCTTGATCCAATAATTTTGGCAAATCGGTCTGACATATCTTGTTCAAAGGTGCCAAAAATGGCTGAGGACCAGGACTCACAATAATGGCCTGTGATACTTGTTGTGACTTACAGGCCGTATTTGTCTATATAGTTAAATAGAATCAAATGAGAACCTACCGTCGAATTGGCTGGCACAAACTTGTAGGAATACCGTTTATTGCCAAACCTCGTCTGGAGTAGGCAATTCTATCTTTTGGATAGGGTTAGGGCTCAAAGTTCCATCAGGGTCAGATGCCAACGTATAGCTAGCATTGCCCTCAACATCAGGATTAATAGACGTACCTCCTACGGTCACCTCTGCACCAAATAAATCTCCTGTACTACCAAACCCATTCAAATCTACCCCTTCGTTATCACAAAGTGCAACCGTACTCGGGAATGATGGAAAATTCACGATTGGTCTATCAATCACCTTCATTGGGATATTGTTCAATTCAACTGGACAAGAGAAATTAGGGATTTCGACACCAGAAGCATCAGTATATTTTTCCGTGTATTTAAACGAAATCGTCTTATTGCCAGTCCCTGCAAGAGCTGGGCTAAAGAAATATCGATTAGGATCAGTAGGGTCTTGCGTCACACCTGTACCCGTATATTCAACTGTCCCTTTATGTATTGCAGCATCATAAGTGGCACCATTAATCAATCCACTCCGCAATTCGATTCCTAAGCTTGTCACATTTTCTGCTCTCGAAGGGTTATTATATGACATCGTTGGGGTTCCTCCAGGAGTAGCTGGATCAAACTCGTGTTGTGCTGGCTCGCATACTCCAAACTCATGTCTATGTAAAATACCATCAACAACACCACTAGCATAAGTCAATGTCGGGACTGGATACACCACAACGTCTTTCGTAACAATATCACCAATACATCCACGCGGTCCTCTATATGCAAAATTCAACGTTATCTGCACAGGGGTATTTCCCGTTGCATTGGCTGTAGCAGGATTAAACTCGTATTCGTTCGTCGTCGGATTCAATGAGATGACTGATACACCCAGAGAATTTGAACCAGTCCACTCATAGCTATTAGCCGTAGCTGCACCAGCAACTGGCATTACAACTGTATAATCCAAATCTACACCACTTGCCTGTCCAAATTTCAAAGGTAAAGCCGCTCCATCTGCACACTGTGCTGGAATATCAGTTATGGTCAACGTTGGCTTATCGTACACTTCAACAAAAAATGAAGCACTTTGCTTACACCCTCGCGAATCCGTATAAGTCGCCGTCACTGGTATACTCTGACCTGCAGACACAGAAGTCGCAGTTGGGTTAAAATTATATCCACTTATAGCATCACCAGTGACCGCCTGTGGACGAGGAGAAAAATAATCCATAGCGGTTGTACCGACACCTGCCGTCGCACCAGTCGGTAAATCACCCGTTACAATGTTAACTCCACCTATACCAGCAGTATTAAAATCTAATGCTCCCCCAGTGGTACAAACGCCCACAACGTAATCACCGCTAGGGCCTTTTGATAAATGAACAGTCAATACCGGAGGGTCTGTCACCACCACTATCACATCAGCATAAGCAGCACTACAACCCGAATTGATATCCGTCACTTTTACTCTATATCGCGTTGTACGAGCAGGCTCTACTTTTGGGTTTGCATCTGTGTCAACCGTACCATCTACTGTAATCATCGGTATACCGGTTGCTGTTTCTATATTCGTAGCAGCTTCATCTATAACATCCCATTCATAAGAATACTCCCCAGAAGCTGGGATTGTACCTTCATCAACTCCTGTTGTTGAATTCCCCATTGCATCCATTTCACCAAGCGTCACTGTAATAGGTCCAGTTCCTCCATCAGCAGGACAGATTGGTGCAATCGTTCCAGCTTGGGCTTTTACAGCACCAAATTTTACGACTTTTATCTTTCTCGTCGTACTACAACCAGTCGTATTATCTTTAACTTCAAGAGACAACGTGGTATCCAATGTTTGATTGTTAAAATTAAAATCAATATAAGAAGCACCAATACCACCATTAACACCATTACCACCATCAACAACAGTTGCAGCACCGCCAAAGCTAGTAACATCCCACCCATAAGTAACGTTAAGCAAGTTTTGTACCTGAAACCGTACATTTTGCTGACCTATACATACATTGGCTTGCTCTACCTGTATAGGATTACCACTACTATCCAATTCAGGATTACCACTACTATCCAATTTATCCACCATCACAATTTTAGCATTTGTTGTCAACTCAGATACGACTGGCAAAGGATACACCGATACAAGTAGTTGGTTTCCAACAAAACTGTTAGAAGGCGTACAGTTATTTTGATCAGTCACACTCTCAATCGTATATACGTAGCTTTCAGGTCTCGTCAAATCGGTGACCGCAAAAGGCAATCTGTCTTTCCCTGTTGAAGTGGCAGATAATGGATCTTTCTCCAACAAATCAATTAGACTTCCTCCAGCAGCAGTACCGTTATGGGCTGAGCCTGCATCTGCATCGGGGTAATAGCTTTCAATTGTAAGCTTTCTACTCGTTTGGTTCTCTCTAATAACGATATCATAAGGTGGAGCGCCCCCAGTAATGGTCAAACTCACATAATAATCTTGTGCCGTCACACATACCTCTGGTGTACTAGACACAAAATCTGCTCCAGAGGGACTACCAAATATTTCAACTTCTCTCTCGCTAGACACTGTACCAGCACAAACCGCCACACCTGGTGCCAATGCTGCCACACGATAAGTTCCGCTTTCGTCTGTTTGAATGAGGCGCAAACTCTGGCTTGCCTGCGGAATTGGCATCCATGTAGAAGTAGCTGTAGATGGAAAATCCTCTGTTTTTTCCCAACGAAAAGTCGTCCCAACAGGCCAAGCATCATCCGATGCATTCAATTGAGCTTTAAGGGTAATTGCACGGATACCACCATCGCCACACAAGGTTTGCCTTATAGCATTACCCGTAACGTCAACTCCTCCCACAGACGTTAATTGAGGTGTGGTCGGTATAGCACTCACTTTCACTTCAACCTGACTAGACAGTTCTGATACACAAGCCATATTAGAATCTTCATCCCAAGCCTGCACAGCGTAATTACCAGCATCTCCAATTTGTGCATTGGTCCAAATCAGCATTCGTGTTTTGACAACTACCTGAGCTGCTCCTGCTGTCGATCCCGCTGGTACTTGCATATATGGAGTGGCAGATCCATTTTTGAACCATCTCCACGACTTTGCGTTTGGCGTAAGCGTTGCCTCTAGCATAATATCCTCGCCCTGACACTTTTGATAGTCCTTCAACGGTGTTATAATAGTCGGTCTACCGGGCTTGTTCCTGATATCAATTTTTACAATATCAGACTTCTCACTCGGACAACTCAAAACAGTTCCTTCTGTTGACACTGCCTCAACATAGTACTCTCCAGATTGGGTTGCCAATGTTAATGAATAAGGATTCGCCGCAATTACTGGAACAAACGCTACAGCGGCAGCAGCAACGTCAGGATCTGTACCCGCTGTTACCGCATTGTCCCTAGCATTGTCTACACTAGATTTTGACTTAAAATACCACTGAAAATCGACAGGAACAGTTGTATCAGCCAAAGCCGCGACAGCTGCGGTCAATTTAATTTCTGTCCTAGTATTACCAATACAAAATGTATTCGCATCTGCTGTGAGACTTGGTTTTTGTGGCACTTCAAGGAATTTAACCTCTAGTTTTGCTGATTGAGGAGACTGACAAGCTGCCGTAGCACCATTAGGCGTCAATCCAATTATTTGTGATTTATAAAACCCACTATTGGCTTTTCCCGATATTGTAAGGGTTTTTGTGCCGAGTCCCGATATACCCGTTTTTGCAGTCAACTCTACAAAAGAATCTGGTGAATCAACTCCCGTGCTTGAATAAAACCACTTAATACCCCCAGCTTCCCCATTATCAGAGGTCTCCAATTTCACCTCGCTAGGCATTCCTGTAGCCAAATCATTTTCGCAAACGGATGTTAGCCCTTGAGCAAAAACAGATGGTGTCGGGGGTATACCTAGAACATTCACTGTTACTGAACTTGTATTAGATCTACAACCTGCAGTATCTGTCACCGTCAAAGTATAAACCGTCGTTGATGGTAAACCAGAAACTATTGGTTGAAGAATTGTCGCATCATTCAAATAACTTGAGGGACTCCAGCTATACGTATATGAACCAGATCCTCCACTAGCAGTTCCTTGCAATGTAATATCAGAACCACATGTATCAATATCACTCCCTGCAGTCGCAACTGGTGCGTCATTAGACTGAATGTATAATAAAACAGGGTCTCCCATACAACCCTGAGAAGTAGATTCTACAACACGAAGTTGTCCTTTAAATGTACCCGTAGACTTGAAGTCAAGAATAACCAAATTGCCAATAGATGCTACATCTGGTTGATTACCCGCAAAACCAGTATCTGGAACAATGTCAAAAGTGTAATTATGCCCTAGTGTACCTTTCAAATCGTTTCCAGATGGTAGGGTAGGATTCAAAACATCAACCCTAAATGTTTTTGAATCGCCAATACACGCAGGAAAAGGATTGGTTGCACTCGCAGCATTACCATTTGCACCTTTTGCTTCCACCCAAGCAGGTGCTGTTCCCTGAACAAGAATTGCACTCGTAGTCGGTTTTGGAATAACCGTTACGATACTTTGTGCAGCCACACTCATAATCCCCTCTTCAATCCCACCTACCATTCTCTTTTTTACCATTCGGACTCGTGTAAATTGCAGTCGCTGTCACCACATACGTGATTTCCTGAGAAGGCTTTCCTTCAGTTAAATTAATCATCTCAAGTTCATCTGCAATGGTACCAGAGGTGCCGATAGTCGCAGGCATCATACTTCCAGCACTTGGTGGGGTCGTAGTACCCTTCAACACAATATCAGCACCTGCGACAGGTGTCGTCCCAATCGTCCAGTTGTATTCTATAGGCGTTCCATCAACCAAATTAGTACTCATTGTAATACCAGTAGGATTACCACTACAAATCGTCTTACTCGTAGGCTGAACCGTCAAATTAGGCTTCGGAACGACGTACAGTTTTACCTCTATGACAGACCCATTACATCCAGAAGGACTAACAGGTGTCACACGAATTGTAATCAAATCAACAGCATTAGAGGAATTTGCCAATTCTCGTTCTGGCACACCATTGGGATCTGTGCCACTAGGAACACCCAAAGTCGCCTCACCATCTCTCGATGTCGCCACCCAACTATAACTTGTACCAGCCACTGAAGAGCCTGGCTCAAATTTGAACATATCTCCAGCAGCTTTCACAAACTCTGTTTCTAAACTAGGATTAATACCCGTATTAGATGATGGGTTGACTGAAATTACAAAATCTTTAGTATTTCCAGCACAACCATTTACCGTAGGCGTTAAACTAAAAGTTAACCTCATAATATTACTAGATAGATTGGTAACAGACGTGAAATCTAAAGGTCCCGACCCCGCATTCGTCGGCATTCCTCCACCTGCACTAGGGTCTAATGTATAATTGACCGTAGGCGTCCCTGCACCAACCGCTATTGCAAATCCACCAGTTGTCGTCGTTACAAAGTTAGTACCATCATCTGTTTCACTACTTTTCAATAGCCAAGTATATGTCGCATTGGCAACGGTAGATTGTGGTTCAAACTTGAAAGCCTCACCCGAACATATAGAGGGCGATACTGTCGGAATATTATTGATTTCAGGTTCGGGTTTGACTGTCACTTTCACAATAGTAGGATCGCCATAACAAATATTGGCGTTTGCACCTGTTCCACTCGTTGCAGACGGTGTAATCGTATACGTCACAGTCTGGTCAGTTGTAGAGGTATTAACCAGTGTTTCTGTGATAATATCGACAGATCCAGTATGTGGACCCGAATTACCCGAAAGAGCATAACCCGTTACAACAGTGCCGCCCGTCGCAACTGCCGTCCATGCATAACTTGTATTGGCAACTGTGCCAACAACGCTTACAGTCAGTCCTGCACCTGTACATATCTCTGGCAAAGCCGTCGCACCTGTTGGCAAACCAATCGTAGGTTTGGGATCGACCAGTATCGTCAACTCTTGGGGCGTTCCATCGCAACCTCTAATAGAAGGCGTAATACGAAATCTTAATGTTTTCTGCACATTAAACGTCTTACCAACAGTTTCATCAAATGCAAGCCTTGTACTAAACTCCGTGAAGTCACCAGTTCCTCCCGATGCGGTATCATCAAATCTAGTTTCTGCCAAAACGGTCTCGTTCACAAAATCATTGCCCGTGTCCAAACTCTCGATTTTAAAAATAAGATCCTTGTCTCGAATCAAACTTGTCGGTGTAAACCTAAACGTATCCGTCGAACAGAGTGCCTTTGGTGGTGATAAATCAGCCGCTGCATTGCTTAAACGTGGCTCTGGATCTACCCTCCAAGTCACGAAAAATGTTTTACCAGGGCAATTAGTTCCTGCCGTATTCGTTGAATTGTTCGAGGGCGTCACCTCTATGATGACCGTCACTGGCTGTGTACCTGTATTCATAAAAGTGCGTGATAACGTTTGAGCAAAACCTGTAGACGGTACTGGCATAGCACCTGTTAATACGCCTTGAAAAGCAGGACTTGCCAGAGAGGTTGCTTGAGTTAGAGACGTTCTGTCGTCCATCGGCGGTGCCGTAAACTCCGACCCATTGTCACCTGTTCCATATCGATAGTACCCCTTATAGGAGAAAGTAGCAGATGTCGCACCTACAACAGCAGAAGGTTTTGGTATAAATTCGAACGTTGAGCCACTACATTGTGTGAGAGTCAATTCTGCTGGTAGATTGGTGACCCCCTGTGCGGGTTTGATTGTATAGGTTCGTGTGACAGCAGTTCCAGAGCAACCGTTATTAGTTGGTGTCAACGTAAACTCTACCACAATATCACTACCAGTTGTATTCGCAATTGTAAAAGTAATATTATTCGTTCCTGATTTTGGAAAGTTCACCGCATTAGGATCACCCTGTGTTAATCGAGCTGTCCAATTAACCACCGTCCCATTGGGGTTTGTACCAGACACTTGTATGGCAGGTATCACCTCATACAAAGGTGGCATCTGTGTGCTTCCTCCAGTCATATGCTCTAGCCCCAACGATTCGTCCGAACATATCGTCACAGTAGGAGATGGCAACTCGATGGTTGGAGAAGGACCTACATTTACAGTAAAATTAAATGAGTCTCCCAAGCAATAGACCACTGTTGTCGCAGTAGGATCAATTGGTACTTTTGGTGTTACCACATACGTGACTGTTTCAGTAGCTGGTAGCGTCCCGTCAAAATCAATCGTATCCCTAATGCTTGTTGCATCTGTTGTATTGGTATAGACAAAATTTGAACCACTTGTCGCTGCCACAATTGCAGTGCCTCCCGACGGTGTCACAGAAAACAGTCTATTAGCAGTCACTGTCCATGTGTACACCACATCGGATGTTACCGTCGTTGGTGTATAATCAAATACTGCTCCATCACACAAAAATGGGGCATTGGGTGTATTGGTAATGGTCGGTTTTGGCACAATATCGACAGAAAACGTCTCCGAATCTCCCGAGCAACCTTTATAGACTGGTATGACTTCAAAATTAACTGTCGCTGTAGTGCCATTGGTTGCCAAATATTCGATAAACAAACTCTCTGTCACTGTAGCGGATGTACCAGACACTGTCCCTGCTGTAATGGAAGCACCTCCAGATGTTCTACTCACGAGGAAAAGCGCATTATTACTATTGGTGACACGCCATTGATAAGAGACGTCTTCACCTACCACGATATTAGCTGTACTAAAATCAACCGCATACGCATACGTTGTATTTGGTGGCGAACTACATACTTTCAAATCAGCAGCAACCTCCACCTTTGGTTTAGGAACGACCTCTACCTGAATATCCTGAGGAGACGATCCCTTACAATTGCCCGCACTAGGCGTCACGTTATACGTCACGGTTTCTGATGTCAATCTACCCGTTGCTCCTGTATCAAAATTGAGCCTTTGACTGATTACATTACGTGGTGTTGACGAGGTTGAATAACCTTGTATATGGGTTGCTGCTGCCGCATCAACAGTCCATGCATAATTTGATGTCGCCAACACCTGCGTTGTAAACTGCAAATTAGGATCTTCTCCATCACAAATGGTCACTTTTGGCGTTGTACCCGATACAACAGGTTGCCCATTAACCGACGTGATAATAGGATTTGGCGTAACCGTCACATCAATTCCAACAGGGTCACCTTCGCTCGTTATATCATCTGTTGTATCAGTAGGTGTCCCGTTATCATCCACGATATAAGGGGTAACAGTATAAGTCACGACCCGAGGCCCCGTTACAGTTGGCGCCAATGTAATGGTTTCCGCAATCGATTTAGCGGTTCCTGTCGCATTTACTTTTGTATAAAGTGGAGCAAAATCCGCATCTGGCGATAAGCTACTCGCCGTCCATTTGAACAAAGTCCCTCCCGACACACCAGTGGTGACGGCAATATTTGTTTTCGAACCTGTTGCTAGAGCATCATCTAATACCAATTCTATTGCCTCTCCACTGCATATCTTATCTTTAGTCGATACAGGGGTAAACGACGGTTTTGGCAATACCCTAACCGTGTATGTAGACGTGTCACCAGCAATACACACACTCGACCTTGCTTTCACCTCAAACGTCACCGTCACAATCTCGCCTTTTCCAAAGCCCCCCGAACTGGTCGTGTTGGTAACTGCAAGATTCACATTCCCGTTGCCTGATGTTGGCACGACCACCCCACCATTTTTGGTAGGATCACTTGCCATAGCAGTCGTCGCTGTCCAAGTATACGCAATACCAGTCGCTGCAGGATCATCACTGACAAAATTCAAATCAATCGTCCCATCATGTTCAATGGTGTAATCTTGAGGTGTTAAACTCACCACCAATTTACGGTTCAATAATACGTCTTTTGTCGCCGTGACCGCACCACATCCTCCTGCTGGGTCATCGGACGTAAATTGAAATGTGAGTGTTTTACCAAAATCAGCCACAACAGGTTGGTATGTATTTTGAACCAATGTCACCTTACTGGCTCCCGAAGTCCCCGTTTTGACCGTTATAACATTATTAGCTTTAATATCAAAACTACCGCCCCCTGTACCTCCTGTCACTACAGACCATGTTCCATTGGCAACAGTTGAGGCAGACGGGCCACCGCCCACTTCTGCCACTAGATTAATCCCTTTGAATGCAGCATCACCTCTTGTTGCTGTAATTTCGGGCTCACTCAAACAAATCTGTGATGGATTTGACCCCGCAGGAATTGTCACCTCCGCAGGTCTATTGAATACAACATTAATATCTGACTCGTTTTTACCACAACCCGCTTGAACCGTCCACCTTAGCGTATATGTACCATATCGGGGATTAGCGCTATTCACTGCAAAAGATGTATCAGGGACTCTTGGGTCATCAAAAACCGCCCCGGCCGATGTTATGGCTGTCGATGTTGTCAACTGTGTTACAACGCCTGTCGTTGCATCGGGCTCTGAAGGCACTGATACAATCGACCATTCCCCAAATTCTGTTGTCGGACTAGCAACTGGGCTTGCAGCTAATACTGCTTTGGGCAATCCCGTCAATGGATCAAGGCAAACAGCAGCTGGTGCAGCACCTGCAACAGCAGCACTTGGTGGCCCACTATAGGTAATTTGCACTGTATCAGTTGCATCAGTACAATTAAGATTTTTGATGGTGTATCGAAACGTATAAATCCCATCATCTCCAAAAGTATAGGTCGGTTTCGATATAGCAGTATCAGAAAATCCTGCACCAGGATTCGCTGGCACCGATACAATGCTCCACTCCACCACCTCAGTTACACCAGCAACCGTTCTAGGATCGGATCCATCCAATGGATGGGGTGTCTTATTAGTAGAACATATAATAGCATCTGATCCAGCATTGGCGTTAGACGGTCCTGGCACTAACCTGACCACTAAATCTATCTCTGCAATTGCACATTTAGGATCATCTGCATAGGCAAACCTCACTGTAATCGTTCTATCAGCCCCACCAACTCCACTTTCTGTAGTGGTTAAACTGCCAGTTTGAATATTGACCTCGGTATCACTTGCAGATGGAGTTGTTGACCAACCACTCGGCACATTCCATACAATACTGCCTCTCGTAGCAGTCGGATTACCGAGCTCCAACGGACTGGATATTAGGTTGCCAGTCCCATCAACCAGCTTAAATGGCTCAGCGGACTGATTTTCACACAATTCGGGTTTTGTCAAACCCGCAGGATTAGAACCAGTAAAAGACTCTGGCACAATGAACATATCGCTCGTATCCAAGACTTCTTTCACGCTAAATTTCGCTTCTCCTTTTAGATTAGCATCTGATCCAGTCACTTCACAACTCGGGTTGGTCGGTTGCGTCTCTTTGAGGGATTTCAATTTGAATGTATACTCCGCCCCACCTGGATAGCGCGCCAAAAGAGCCGCTTCATCAGCAACACCGCCTCCCACCGCTGCAGTTGCCAAGTCAGCACTTGTAATCATCGTGTCCACGCCTTTTTTCGTAAACATATAATCGTTCGTTCCATCTGTAATAATATAAGTGAAATTATGACCCGCAGACCCCACTGCATCACCACCAAAACCATCCATTTTCAATTCAAAACTTTCTCCATAACAAATCGCAGGAGGTGACATCAACGAGAGTGTCGCCTCTGGTCTAGGAATGACCGTCACCTTTATAGTTTCAGCTACTGTTCCACATTGTCTTGCATAGCTACTTCCAGTAACTGGAACACTAGCGCCGCTACTATACCGTCTGGATACTTTAATGTCAAGCGTTTGCCTTGTCTTTAGATTATTTGGCGTTGTATAAATAAGCGAAGATTCAGTCGCATTATCAACTGACCCCTTAATAAGACTTGATGATGATGGTGTCCTCCATCTTGTAATATGCCGATCTCCTGGATACTGTGCCAAACCGTCAGCCGTCACCTTAACCGTCTCTCCAGCACAGACAACGGCCTTATCGATGCTTAAATTATTGACGGTCAAATCTGCTCGTATTCGGAAAGAAGCTGTTCCTGACAGTTTATTTGGTGTTGTATCGGTGGCAACAGCATTGCAGTCTGGCATTCCGTCATCATTATCGTCATAAAACAGTTTGATTAGCTCAAATGTGTATATAAAATTAGGCGTTGCTGGAATCGGTATATCACTGGCTCCCCCTCCACCCGCAGGATAATATTTGTCTATCAAAGCTATAGCGAAACCAGCCGAACTCATCGTTATCGTTGTTTTATAAACATTATCATTCTGGTCTTTTACCTCCACCCCCATTTTTTTACTAATAGGTCCTTTTGCGAAAAATATCCTTACAGTTACGTTATTTTTAGGATAACAGGATTTTTGAAGCGCAACATTAGTGCGAAACATTATAGACGGCACGGGTCTGACTGTCACAGGCACCCTTGTACTAGGCGTCGTACAATTTGGCGCATCGGTATATTGTTTAGTAATTAAGAATACAAGATCGCGGTTATCATTATTCGCTTGACCTGCACGAGGATCTGCTACATCATAGATATAATCTATTTTGCCCCCCACAAGAGCCGGTGTACCAACCTGAGTAAAACCATTAGGTGCTTGGACGTTAATCACAACACCAGCCTCTGTTGTTGGCACGGGATCAACGTGTAATGTAACCTGAGAGAGTGCACAAACAGTCGCATTATCCAAACTGCCAACTGGTGGTGTAATCGTAGATTTAACATTATAGGTAACTTCTAGTACAGGGCTCTCGCACCCACCGACCTTCTCTGTGACATAGTAAGTATGAACCCCAACGGTCTGAACCCCTCCTGTAAAAGACGTACCATTGCCAACAGATGCAGAACCAGCTTCGATAAATTTTTCAGCACCAGCACCCTGTACCAATTTCGTGCTCGGTTCATACCATGTCAAACCACCCCCTTGAGACGCAAGAGCATTCAACTGAACCGACGTATTCTCACAAAAGGTATGGGATAGGCTTGTATCCGTCGGTTTACTTGGCGCTGGCTTGATTGCAATTTCGATAGTTTTATTATTTGGAGTACCAGTAGTAGCAGGATCTCCAGTCCAAGGGTTACAGGCATTCCAGTTATCCAATGTAATCAATACCTTGAACCCCCCCCTGCCCGAACTGGCATCTGCGGGAATAATCAATTCGGGGCTTCGATCACCTGTCGCAATTATATTATTACGCACAACCTCTAACTTATCACCATTGGTCAAAGCCATGCCACCAAATGTAATCGTTGTCGGGTAAGGCAATGTATTGCCACTGGGTCGCATGACCTGAGCCGTCCACTGTACCCGTCTTTCTTCATCATTAGGAGCCCCCTGCATGTTAGGAAGACAGTTAAAGACAGAGTTGTCTGTAAACGTATAGCTATAAGCGTCACCTTCGCAAATCAAGTCTTCATAACCAGTTTGAATGTTGATTTCATCTATATCCCAAACATCAACACTCGCCGTCAGAACGCCACTAGATGGAGATGATAAACTAGTAACCTGACCAAATGGATCATAAGTACAGCTGCTATTTGCATGCGTATCGTAAACGTGTGTCAATTCTGGTGGGAATTTAGCTGCTATATCATCAATACGCGTTCTCACCCCTTTAATATTTCGATAAGGACTTAAAACTGACAACTCCTTAACCTTTTTGATAATATCATCTGTCATTGTATAATTCACAATATCACCATCTCCCCAATTGATAACCAACACATCTCCAGCAGACCATGAATCAACAGACTGCGGAGACGGTATATAAAACACCTCTACTGGAGCACACCTTAGCCCCTTCAAGATCGTTCCGCCATTCGTCAGCTGTGCTTTTCCATCAAAAAGGAATGCTAATGTACAAAAAGTAATCAGCAAACCCGACAAAAAGTGTTTTGCTAATTTGTTTAGAAAATTATTCTGTTCCATATTCATTATCATTTAATTAACTCTCATTATCATGTTCCATTTCGCTGTGCATCATCATACGCACAGAGCGATTTGGCATGCCCACAATTTAGTTCCTTGCTACTTTCGCTGCCAAAAATACGATTTTTGTGCTCAAAACAACAAAAGATTAAGTGTCTATTTTGAATTATTTACGCACTTTTCCGACAAAATCACATATTTTTTCTTATAAAAGCAACAAAAACCGGTCAATATTAGATACCCATGCCAAGCAAAAAGTAACCCAACAACCACAAAGATAGCAAATAATTGTTAATCATAAATAATTTCACCCTTTTGTTGTAACAAGATATGCCACCCACAAAAAAAACACCTTGAAAACGGTGTTATAACGTCGCTATCACTAAGCTTTCATTTTTTTTTCTTAGCAAAATAAAAACAAAAGAATCAAGCGAAATTAAACTCGTGCTGCGCACTCAAACAAGAATTTTGCGGTTGAACTGGTATGGACGTGGGTTGTATTCGGGTATTGTGGGTATTTCGAATCCCAAAAGATCAGAATTTTTTTGACATCTTTTCGCAAAATCATTAACTTTGTGCTTTGTAATTTCTTTTGAAGATTACACAAATAAATGAGTACACAGAAAAATTAACCATTTTAAATCAAATTTATTTTGAATATTCAACTCAACAAAACATCCAATGTCACAGGGCAGATTACCATACAACTCAATGAAGAAGACTATGCCGCCGGTGTCGACAAAAAAATCCGTGCCTATCGCAACAAGGTACAAATCAAGGGATTTAGACCTGGCAAAACACCCGTTAATCATATCAAAAGACTCTACGGAAAAAACATACTCATAGATGAGGTCAACAACCTTGTTAATCAAAACATTCAATCCTTTGTAGAGAAAGAAAAACTTCATCTGATTGGTTCTCCCCTCGCCTGTCATGAGAAACATATCGGTATTAACTGGGACGAACAAAAAGACTTTGATTTTGAGTACGAAGTCGGTTTTATCAACCCAGACGAAATCAAAATCGACACATCTGTCCAAGTCACTGGCTACAATATCGATGTTGAAAAGCAAAATATCGACGACGCCATCAAAAACATATCAGAAAGAGCCGCCGATCTAAAATCCGTCGACCTATCCGAAGACAAAGACGAATTAACTGGTCATCTACAATCCGACCAACATGCGATTGATTTGCCTGAAGTTCTGATACTCACAGAGCCTCTTGGCAAAAAAATCAAGCCAGATTTTATCGGAAAAAAAGTCGGAGACGTCATAAAATTTGACATTGCAAAAGCGTTTCCAAATACAGCAGATCGGCAATTTATCACAGGCAAAACAGAGGAAGAGCTCGAAGCACTGAACGGAACTTTCACTTTCACCGTTTCAGAAATAGAACGTCCCGTCATACCACCAGTTGACGAAGCTTTGTTCAAAAAGGCATTTCCGCAAGATGACATCAAAACGGAAGATGATTTTCGTCAAAAACTCAAAACCATCATTGGCGAAAATTACATCGCAGAGGCAGACAAAATACTGACCCGTGACATCATCAATACGCTCATTGAAACGCTTGATTTTGAAATGCCCCAAGACTTTTTGAAAAAATGGTTAATTGATGCCAACAAAGAGGTCTCTGAAGAGCAAATAGACAAAGAGTTTGGCGAACATCTCAAAGATTTGCGATGGAATATCATCAGAAATTTAGTTTTGGAGAGAAACAAAGTTGACATTACGCCTGATCATGTAAGAGGCCGTGCCAAAGCCCTCATTGCACAACAAATCGGACAAAATGCCGCACTTTTGGGCGACCAAATGGACGGCTTTGCAGATAGCTTTTTACAAGAGAACGACGGACAGCATTATAAGCGGTTGGAACACGAGTTGCAGGCCGAAAAAGCCATCGAAATCATCAAAACCCAAATTACGATAAACAAAAAAACGACCAATTGGAAAACCTTTGCAGATACGGTATCCAACAACCAAGATCAAAAAGACAAGTAATATGAAAGAAGAATTTAGAAAATTTTCGGTAAAAGGTCAAGGCATTAGCGGTAATACGTTTGACCAATATACCAACCATATCAATAATATGACACGGTCTGTCATCGAAGAGCGGCCGACCAATTTTAGAGAAATTGACGTTTTTTCTCGCCTCATGATGGACCGCATTATTTTCTTGGGTATGCAGGTCAATGATGATATTGCCAATATCATCATCGCTCAATTGCTCTTTTTACAGTCCGTAGATTCCAAAAGAGACATCTCCATGTATATCAATAGTCCTGGTGGTTCTGTCACAGCTGGTCTCGCGATGTACGACACTATGCAGTTTATATCACCAGATATTGCGACAATCTGTACGGGCATTTCGGCTTCTATGGGCGCCGTACTGCTGACCAGTGGAGCAAAAGGAAAAAGATCAGCGCTCAAGCACAGCCGTGTCATGATACACCAGCCATCGGGCGGCATGCAAGGCTCGTCATCGGATATGGAAATCAGTTATAAATTAATCATGTCCATGAGAAAAGACTTGTATGATATCATAGCACTCCACACTGGAAAATCCTACGAAGAGATAGAAAAAGACTCTGACCGCGATTGCTGGATGCGGGCACCAGAAGCCAAAAAATACGGTCTTATTGACGAGGTTTTAGAATAAATAATAAAGCATCGTCTCACTCTTAATCATTTTTAAATCAAAATATTATGTCTAAAGAAAAATCAACTACGTGTTCTTTTTGCGGTCGAAAAAAAGAAGAAACCGACCTCTTGATTTCGGGCATCGAAGCACATATATGCAACCATTGTATCGAGCAAGCTGGCACGATTTTGAATGAAGAAGACATTGATGAAAATCACGACAAACCTGAGTTCAAGCTGATTAAACCCATCGAGATGAAAAAATTTCTCGATCAATATGTCATTGGGCAAGACCATGCCAAAAAAGTGTTGTCTGTCGCCATCTATAACCACTACAAACGATTGTCGCAACCCGATGCGCAGGACGAAGTCACCATCGAAAAATCAAATGTCATCATGATTGGAGAAACTGGCACTGGCAAAACGCACCTCGCCAAAACCATTGCCAAAATACTGCAAGTGCCTTTCTGCATCGTAGATGCGACCGTGCTGACAGAGGCTGGCTATGTTGGCGAAGATGTCGAAAGCATATTGACTCGCCTACTCCAAGCCGCAGACTATAATGTCGAAGCCGCAGAAAGAGGCATTGTCTATATTGATGAGATTGACAAAATAGCACGAAAATCCGATAACCCCAGCATCACGCGCGATGTCAGTGGCGAAGGTGTACAACAAGCCCTCTTGAAACTACTAGAAGGCACATCCGTCAACGTGCCACCACAAGGGGGACGCAAGCATCCCAACCAAAAAATGATTGTAGTCAATACAGAAGAAATTTTGTTTATATGCGGGGGTGCGTTTAACGGCATCGAAAAACACATTGCCAATAGACTCAATACAACGCCATTAGGTTTTCGACACAAAAAAGAGGATGATTATGATAGTCTGGATGATTTTTTGCAATATGTGACAGGTCAGGACATCAAAACATTTGGGCTCATCCCTGAATTAATTGGTCGACTGCCCATCATCACGCACCTTGATCCACTCGATAACAAAGCATTAAAAAACATTTTGATAAAGCCCAAAAATGCACTCATCAAGCAATACATCAAACTCTTTGAAATGGAAGACACCGTATTGACTTTCAAACCAGAGGCATTGACTTTTATCGTAGAAAAAGCGCAAGAATTTAAGCTGGGAGCACGTGGTTTGCGGTCTATCATGGAAACCATCATGACCGATGTCATGTTCGAAATTCCATCTTCCAAAAACACCCCCAATGTCGTCATTGACCTGAAATATGTCAAAGAAAAATTCAAAAAAGGCAAAACTAAAAACCTTAAAGTTGCTTAAACCTTCAGGCGGGTTCGGATTGCCAAAATGAAAAAAAAGCTCTACATCATCGCAGGAGAAAAATCAGGAGACCAACACGCATCCAACTGCGTAAAAGTCCTCAACCAACAATCCCATCAATATCAAATAAGAGGTTGGGGCGGTGACCTGATGGAAGCCGAAGGTGTAAACATCGTTGCGCACTACAACGAACTCGCCATTATGGGTTTTGTCGAAGTGCTCAAAAATCTACGAAAAGTCATTCGGCGCGTCCGATTATGTAAATCAGACATCGAAAAATTTGAGCCAGATCTCGTTCTACTCATTGATTTTGGCGCATTTAATATAAAAATCGCCAAATTCTGTCACGAAAAAAAAATACCCGTTTTCTACTATATCCCACCCAAAACTTGGGCTTGGTATACCAGCCGGACCAAAAAATTACAACAGTACACAGATCAACTATTTGTCATTTTACCTTTTGAAAAAGCGTTTTTTGAAAAATTCAATTGCAACGTCCGATACGTTGGCAATCCCCTAAAAGAACCCATCAATCAATTCGAGAAATCACCTCTTTTTCTTCAAGAAAACAACCTCGCCGACAAACCCATCATTGCTATTTTGCCAGGTAGCAGGCAACAAGAAGTCATCGCTATGCTCGATGTCATGCTCAAAGTCGCCACGCATTTTCCCGAGTACAAATTTGTCGTCGCAGGTGTCAACAACCTTGACAAAAATCTGTACCAGTCAGCACGCAACGCAAAAATCGACGTTATATTCGAAGATACCTACAACCTTTTGAGTTATGCAACTGGTGCCATCGTGACATCAGGCACCGCCACACTGGAAACCGCCCTATTTGACGTCCCACAAATCATCTGCTACCGCACCAAAACTTTTAATTATTGGGTTGCAAAACACATGGTCAAAGTGCCATTTATAGGACTTGCCAATCTAATCGCACAAAAAAAAGTCGTACCAGAACTGATTCAAAATGATTTTAACGAGCAAAATATCATCCGTGATCTCCAGCTTATCCTACCGAACGGGTCCATGCGCTCCTCTATTTTGAAAAATTACAAAGCCGTCAAACAGCTTATCGGCAATCAAATTCCAGCAAAAGAAGTCGGAGAAGCGATTATATCTTTTTTATCCCGTTAAAGCCCTCTTCTCTAAATTGAAGGATGGTTTTTTTTATTTTTTCATCAGACAAATCCAACTGGTGTCCCGAATCGTACAAAAATTCTTTCTCTTTCAAAACAAAATTACCATCACTCACTGTCAATGCAACCAAGTTTTTGAAAATAGAATCTACCAATTTCTCATTCTCTCTAAGCAACTCAAAATTAACATCTTTAAATTCTTTGGTCCGCAACCGTTGTAAATAATCGGTTTTGAGATCAATGTCCATATTCAACCGCCGTAGCATCCTTTCAAAAAGAGTCGCTTCGTTATGATGCACTTTTCCATCAGCCAAAATTGCGTTGGTGTATAAATTCAACATTTCCAACTCCGTCTTATTCAGTTTTTTGGATTTAGGGATATAATCAAAATTATCATGATTATGAAGCTTCGTTAAGTCTTTTTCTATAAAATCAGACAAAATAGTTTGTAGTACCGTGATTTGCATTCTACAAATTTAACCTTTTGTGAGAAATTTTCCACCATCTTTTAAATATTTAGTAGATTGTCAACAACCATCTTTTTCAAAAAAGAACATTACACAAAGCTGTTCCTAGTATAAAAAACAATCCTCTTTAGCCACAACTCAAAAAGAAATCATGAGATAAATATCTTTATTTTTATTAATTGTCACAATGCTTTTCCAACGCCCATTTTCGTAATGGTGTTGGTTTATTTTGTACAATTTATAGCCGCTTTTATCGCTAATTGCGGTCATAAGGTACGCTTTTGACAGATACCGACAACTATCAAAAGTAGGTTGTAAAATCTCGCGTCCATCAGCGTCGACATACCCCTGTTTTTTTTTGTCAAATGTGTACCACCCTCCTTCCAAATTTGGGGTAATTAACTCATATTTAGGCTGCAAAATCCATTTTCCATCATCCGCAATAATCCCCCATTTGTGGTTGTACTGAACAGCCGCAAAACCATTTCTAAAAGCTGTTATTTTTTCAAATTGAGGTTGATAAATAATCTTTTCACTTTCATCCAAAAACCCCCAATTATTTAAAAGATTGTAGCCAAATCGGTGTCGGCTGACATAACCAATCGAATCATAGCGGTTTGTGATTTGTAAAAAACCAGTCTCTGTAATCAAACCCTGCCGTCCGTCCTTGGTGAACAAAAAATAAGAAGAAGGCGTGTCAGCAATCGCAGTATACCGTTTGTTTTGCCCGACAATTGTGCGTCCAAACTCATCTTTCAGCGTTACATACATCCCTTCTTTGTACGCAATATAGGTTTGTTTTTTGAACCCCTCGAACACCCAAAAATCCGTCACCGTGCGGTCCAAAATCACGTTGCCATACTGATTGAATACCCGAACAATGGCACCATTCTTTATCTCTTTTATATAGCCTTGCTCATAGACCAGTTGATTTGGTGTTTTATACACAATCTGATTGTACCGAATCAAACCATTTTGGTACGGAGATTCAAACATATACAATCGGTCAAAAATCGGCGTAATCTCGGTAAAATCGCCCTCAATGATTTTTTCGTTATCAAGCGTTACGATTCCAGACTCCCATTGTGTTCTATAAAACAAGAAATTTCGATTGATGTATTTTAGTGTTGTATAGGGCTTTTTGTTGAGTGATTTCCCAAATTTGTCGGTCATAAACAGCCCTTCTTTTTTCCTAAAAATCCATTTATCGCCTATTCTATTTTCAACCGAGATGAAATCCAATCCCTGAAAAATCACTTTACCGTCATCATTAATCACAAATATCTCATCTTTCTCTGTCATTTTTGCGAGACAAAATCCCGTATGGATTTCAATATCATCATAAGTAACAAGGTTGGTTTTTCTCAAATATTGATCCAAAATATAGTACCGATTTTGTTCTTGAACAATATAAAAATTCTCAACTTTTCTAATCGACTGAATAGTGCCGAGTGCCTTGTAACGACTCGTAAAATTGGCATAATAATACGCCCGATTATTCCGCCAAATCAAGTAGCCAAAATGTGTCACACTGGAAACACTGTCAGCAAAGTAAGTCTTGATTGGCGATAATTTTGCATCTGCCAAAGTATGTTGCAGATACGGCACTTTCGTCGGATGTAGGGATTTATATTTGTTTGGCAATATAGCATTCCCTTCCGAATCAATCACACCATAAGCATCAGCAATCACCGTAACAAATTGATCTGCCACAGTATCGCACATGATTTGACTATAAAGATGCAGTGTTGTTTTGAGACCAGACGTTGTGTACAGTGCCGCCATTCCCCTAAAATCCTTCACCATAATAAAGCCACTATTAAGCGGTTTTATTTTATTTCGACTAAAAGGAAGAATGATTTCCTCATCATCTTCGACAAGGGCGTATTGCAATTGACCGTCCATCATTTTGGCAACAACCAGTGTCGATCCAGCACTTTTAATATCAACGTAATCAAATGGTACTGATATTTTTCCCTTCTGATTAACCACGCCGTAGATCAACCGAAGTGCATGAGGAAGGCGCTTTGCCACAATCCATTTGTTTTTGAAAGGCAATACCTCAAAATATTGCGCCCGAACCTCCTCTTTTTTTTTGTCGACATTCAGGATGCCCCAACGATTTTGACGTGCAAAACCAACAAAACCATGACGAATCACTTGCGTACTATCTGACCAACCAATAAAATCATATTTTGCAGGGAAAACAATCTCGCCACTCTCGGTTTTAATACCCATTTTACCCTTTTGAGTGAAAAACACGAATCCATCGTCTGTCGCTGCAAAACACTCAATATCAAATCCATACAAGAAAACAGAAATGAAGAAAAGGGTTCTAAAAAGTTTTAGGGTTCTCTTTTTCAATATTAAAAAGCTCATTTATTGCATTGATAAGAGAATCAGCCTCTCCTCTTTTGCAAGCATTTTTCAATTGTAAAACGTGTATTTTCAACACCTTTTTCATCATATTTTTTGTAATTGTGTCGATGGCATCTTGCGTTTTCTCGGGCATATTCTGCACCAAATCTTTCAAAAGTTCTTTTTCTCTAATATCCTCTAGCGTCTCTTTTAGCTGATGAATAGCGGGAGAAAGAGACAATTCGCCGCTCCAATCTTCGTATTTTTCCAAGGCATTCTCAATAATCAATTCTACCGCAGGAATCGCT
Organism: Lottia scabra; assembly: GCA_029955415.1. Lineage (NCBI taxonomy): Eukaryota > Metazoa > Mollusca > Gastropoda > Lottiidae > Lottia > Lottia scabra. The sequence goes on from JARJEI010000086.1 coordinate 49,418, forward strand.
TTTTTTCTCTTGTTCGAATCACCTGTGATTTTGGACTGTATCTCATCAATATTATACGTCAATACGCCTGGGATTTCGGATAATTTTGGATCCAAAGAACGCGGCATACTCAAGTCAATCATGTACTTGTGCCTCATCGAATTAAAATCTTTGATATCCTCTTTTAAAAAAACATAAGAGGTCGTCGCCACAGAAGATACCACAATATCAAAATCTTTAACACGGGATTTTAATGAGGCAAAAGGGACATGTTCAAAATTATATTGTGCCGCCAAACATTTGGCTTTTTCGTCAGTTCTATTGACAATAGAGACCGAGATTTCGTCCAAATTTTCAAAATTAACGGCAACACCTCTTCCCATTTCTCCCGAACCGATCAACAACACTTTCGGTTTGACAAACTCCTTGCTCTTTCGTCTCGCCAAATCAAACGCCGCAAAAGAGACCGATGCCATACCAACCTTAAAAGCCGTTTCTTGGACGACCCGTTTGTGTGCATAAAACACCGCATGAAGCACCCGATGAAGCACCGTACTTGCCAGTTCAAACTCGATCGAAACTTGATACGCCTCTTTGACTTGTTTTGGAATCTGAAGATCTCCCAAAATATTAGATTCGAGACCTATCGCTACCCGAAAAAGATGGTCAATCGCCTTTTTGGACTCCCGAATCATCTGAAACTGATTGATAATATCATCTGTAAGGTTTTTTTGACGCTTCAGATAGGACAAAATTAAATGCCCCTCTTCCTCGTCACCTACATAAAATATCTCGATTCTATTACAGGTACTCAACACCATAACATCTGTAAAAACAGGCTCTTTTTTGATGCTTGAAAGCAGCGAACGGTAATCATCATCTGACAACGCAGCTTGATCTCTGACGGCTACATCAGAGTTTTTATGATTGAGAGTAAGTGCCTTAAAATTAATATTCATGACATCATTATTAATTAATCACGATAATACAATCCGCAATATAAAAAGTTTTGAGCGTTTATACTTAGAGAGACTCAATACTTTTTTGTATATTTGTTAATACCACACATGACAGCACCATCTACAAAAACAGAACGTGTCATGCAAAAGAAAAGTTTAAGCAAATATACTCAGAGACAATCTATCAAAGCACCTATTCCAATTATTTTATATTTTTTGGTGGTGTTACTGTTCAAATTTTGCCCTCAGAGCACGCCCAATCACACATTCACGCAAACGCAACAAACACAGTCCTTGCAACTTGTTGACACTATCCCAGAGACGCAAAAAATAGTCGATTATAATTCACCAACCCCTAAAACACATACAAAATCAGTTCCCCCTCACAAAAAAAATCGAAAGAAAAAAAATATTCCCAAAAGAAAAATTAACCTCAATCAATGCGATTCTCTTCAGTTGGTTAAAGTACGGGGCATCGGTCCTGTTTTTTCAAAACGCATTTTGAAATACCGAAAAATATTAGGTGGCTACATTCATGTCAAGCAATTAAAAGACATTTATGGCATGAAAGAAGAAACTTACGACAATGTCAAAAATAATTTTTTTGTAGAAAAATCATTTGTCCCCGACAAAATACCTTTCAAAACTGTCTCATTTAAAGCCCTATTAAGACACCCATATTGCGATTATAATATGACCAAAATTTTGATAAACTACCGCAATCATCTTTTAAAAAAAGACAGCACATTTTCTGCAAAAACAACCACTGAATATTTGCAAAACATACACGGTATTGACTCATCAAAATTAAATCACCTCATCCCTTATTTAAAATAGATTTCATCACTTAGTTTTGTTGTCATGCTGCCAATACTAAAAACCTATTACCGCCGCCTAACCAATCTATCAGGGAAAAACAAATCTTTGTTACTGACAAAACTCTCACAGAGAAAGTTTCTTGATATACAAGAAACCGATCATTTATTGAACAACTCTGGGTTTGATTTGATAGAAGCCTTGATAAGCGGCAAAAAACAAAAAAGTATTTGCAAATTCAACGATGCCAAGGACAAGGATAATAATAAAGTAAGTCATACGCTAAAACAAATTGCAGCTCTTGACGATTTTATTTTTCAAGAACAGGGCGCACGTGATCTCTACATCGGTTGGCCTTTTGTAAAAGGTAAAATGAACGACGACAGCATAGTCAGATGCCCACTGTTGCTCATCCCTGTTGCAATAAAACTAGACAACCAACAATGGCATATTATGGTTCGGCAGGGAGACATCCAACTCAACCCTTCTTTTTTATTATTTTATGCCACCGCTAATAACATCCCCGTCTCCGAAAAACTTTTGGAATATGTCTATGAAGATTTTGACGAAAGCAGGGTATTTCGCACCAATCTTTATACGCTTTTCAAAGACGCTCAATTTGCCCTTGATTTTGGGCAAGACTTTTTTGTCGATCGCCTACAACCATTTCGCAACACCACAAAAGCCATTTTAAAAACCGAAACAAAAACTGGTATTTTGAAATTGCAACAAGAAGCTGTTTTGGGATTTTTTCCTCAATCTGGATCAAATCTTGTGCAGGATTACAAACAAATCATGGAAACGCCCAATGTGGACGATCTCAGTGTTTATTTTGAACGCCATTCCCATTTTGACCATCTAACGGCCACCGAGAACACACGTGTCAAAGAAGAAACCATCTACGCACCATTTTTTTTGGATGCTTGGCAAGAAGATGCTCTAAAACGCGTCAAAACAAAGCAATCCCTGGTCATCCAAGGACCTCCAGGAACTGGAAAATCAGAGTTAATCGCCAATACGATTGCCGATTGTATCGGGCACAACAAGACCGTTCTTTTGGTTTGTCAAAAAAGAGTCGCCTTGGATGTTGTCTACGAAAAACTACAATCCATCCACCTATCTGCGTTTTTGGGGCTCGTACATGATTATAAACAGGATCGGTCAAAGCTATACGAGCAATTATCCTCGCAAGTTGACAATTTAAAAGAATACAAAATGATTAATAACGGTTTAAACTCGGTATTAATCGAACGTTCTTTTTTACAGGCTTGTCGGAAAATTGACCGCTACACAGAACAGCTCACCGACTACAAAAAAGCACTTTTTGACGAAACTGAATGTGGCATTTCCATCAAGCAGCTGTATTTAATCTCTGATTATAAAAAAGAGGTCATTCCGCTGAACCAATTGTACCATTCATTCAAATTAAGTGATATTAACAGCCACTTGAATACAGTGACACTATTTTTTTCTTATTATCATCTTTTAAATCTCGAAATGGTTTTTTGGAATGACCGAAAATCATTCGAACACTACGAAATAAGCGATTTATCGCAGATTAAAAATGTTTTAAACAGCATCCCGAAATTCTCAAAAACACTCTCAGAAAAAAGCTTGGAAATCTGTGGCATTGCGCTTTCTTTTCACGAAGCCCACACCATTTACACTCAAAAAGATGATATTTTATCTACTATTCATCAACTTGGCACCCCAGATTTATACCCGATATTTTGTACACTGGTAGAGTCAAAATCCCATAATGAACAACTTGATGCTTTGAAAAACAGGATATTGCGCATCATGGATTGTTTCAAAGGCGAAGGTCCCGAAAGAAGTCTAAAAAAAGAAGATTTGGCTTATTTTCAAACCATCGTGCATACCGCCAAGTCCGTCCGTTCCAATCCAATCTCGATGTGGAAATGGCAATTGTTTTCAAAAGATAGCATTAAACTAAAACGCACCCTGATAAGCAATGATTTGCAAGGTAAACACAAGTCTTTGGATCTCCTCATGGATCGGCTTGACCTGAGGATGAACCTCGAACACAACCAAAAAAAATTACTGGAAGAATTTCCTTTCATCAATAATTTGCCACAAGACAATACACGGCACGCATGGAATGTCTGGTCCAAAATCACGCTAGATGCGATTGAAATGTCAAAGCAGTATTATGCTTCTGGATTAAAAAATGTTTTTCAACCCATTAAAAACGACTATGCGGCATTTGAAAAAGTCGTCAAAAATATAATTGACTTGGTGAGTCAAGTGCCTTTCGAACTGGACAAGTGGAAACAGTACATCACCATGCCACAGATTAACAAAATTATAGAAAAACCCTCGATCCTTGACACGGTATCTCATACCCTCGATTACTATTTTGATGACCTTTGCTACTTTGACAAATTACAATCTGATTTTGACGCAAATTGGTCAAATCTCACAGACTATTTGATCAATTACACCCATCAAAACAACAAAGAGATTGAATCCGAAAACGCCGAAATTTATGTCGAGAAAATAAAAGCCCTCTTCCAAAACAGTCTCTATCTATCTTGGATAGAACATATAGAGCTCAAATATCCAATTTTGAAACTCATATCGTCGAGACAGTTTTCAGCTTTGGAGACCGACCTCCAAACCTGCGTAGAAGAAAAAAAACACCTCGTCAACGATATCATTTTGATGAACCTACGAGAGCACACCTACGAGAACCTTATTTTTAACCGTTTGAATAACCGAACAACCTATAAAAAGCTCTACCATCAAGTCAACAAGAAAAGAAAAATCTGGCCCATCAGAAAATTAATAACAGAGTTTGCCGACGAAATTTTCAAGCTCGTCCCCTGTTGGATGGCATCTCCAGAATCAGTATCTGCGATTTTTCCAATGAATATTAGTTTTGACCTTGTCATTTTTGATGAGGCCTCCCAGTGTTTTTCCGAAAAAGGGATTCCTGCCATCTACCGAGGACAGCAAGTTTTGATTGCTGGTGACAAAAAGCAACTCAAACCCAATGATTTATACACAAATAGATACGACGAAAGCACCTCACAAAATGACGACATCGCACCCGAACTTGAAGTAGAGTCTTTACTCGATCTTTCTTTACAATATTTGGACGAGGTAAAACTAAATGGTCATTATCGCAGTTTATCCCCCGAACTGATTCATTTTTCTAATCAGCAGTTTTATGACAATTCGCTGCAGATGATTCCCCTGCTAAACGATTTTTGCAACCAAGATCCCTGTATCGAATACCACAACGTCAACGGTATCTGGAGCGATCGCACCAATATCATCGAAGCTGGCAAGGTCATCTCTATTTTAGAAGCATTGGCGCTAGGAAAAAATAACCTTTCGGTCGGCGTTATCACATTTAACACCCATCAATGCGAAAAAATCACCGACCTATGGCATGAGCATCAAGCTGCACAAAACCTCCAAAGCCCGCACAAACTATTCATCAAAAATATCGAAAACGTGCAAGGAGATGAACGTGATATCATCATTTTCAGCATTGGTTATGGGACTGACAAAGCAGGACAAATCAAAATGCTTTTTGGGTCATTGAATCAAGACGGAGGCGAAAACCGACTCAATGTATCGGTGACAAGAGCCCGGCAAAAAATCATCGTCATTACCAGCATGGATCCCGAGCAAATGAACGTCAGCAACAGCATCAACAAAGGCCCTCGATTGCTCAAAGACTATCTCGCCTATGCACGTGACGTATCAAATGGTCATTACAAAATCAAAAAAGAGAACCAAAGCAATCGACATATTTCATGGTATCTACACCGTGTCATTTATCATATTTTGCATCACCATCACCCCGATGTCACAGTCGATCAAGACCCTTTGTTTGCAGATTTGGTATTGACGACACCATCTGGCAAAAAAGGCATTATTTTGACAGACGACGCACTATACTACAATGCGATGAGCGTCAAAGAATCCCATGTCTATCAACGAGAACACCTCCGCCAACTCAATTGGCCATATTTGGTATTGCATAGTCGACAAAAATGGAAAAATATTCAAGAAATAGAATCTAATATCGAGCGGTTTATCCATCGACTAGACTAGACTAGGATATCCTATCTGACAAAACGGCGGCTGGGCTGATCAAACGTCGTCTTTACGCTCTGTAAATGCTTTAGTCGCATCGTTGAGCTTATCAACTTTATATTCAAAATCCCCTTTTATCGTGTCCCTCAAATCGACCAAGTTATCGAGAATATCATTGATTTTTTTTTTCGGGGATCATCTCTTCAAAAAACGCCCGTAGCCGCTTAGTCAATGTCGGAGACTTTCCATTGGACGAAATGGCAATCTTCAAATCCCCTTTTTGTACAACCGATCCCAAATAAAAGTCACACAAATCTGGCGTATCGGCTACGTTGACCAATAGATGTTTTTTCTGACAAATCTGCACAATCCTCTCGTGAAGCAACCGACTGTCCGTTGCACAAATGACCAAATCCCGCCCCTCGAGGTGATGGTCTTTAAATTCGGATTGGATCAACGTCAGGTTTTGGTACTCTTCTGCATAGCGTTTAATCTTGTCTTGCAAAAAGTCTTTGGCAACCATCGTGATACTGGCTTTTGGAGAGTTCTTTAATACGGCTTCTAGTTTTTCGAGTCCCACATAACCACCCCCAACAATCAAAAGTTCCAATTGGTGCAATTTCAAAAAAACAGGGAACATCACATTACCACCTTCTTTTTCTAAACCCATCAGTTGCTTATATCGTTTTATTTTACCACATCCAAAACAATACTATCAAGAAGAGTAGATAGAGTCTACCTCAGAGATAAAGCGATTCAAAATCACATTTCGTTTCACTTTGAGGGTCGGTGTCAACATACCGCTTGCGATGGTCCACTCCTCCTCCAAAAGTTTTATCTTTTTGATGCGCTCAAAATTAGCAAACGACGTGTTGAGGCGTTCCAAAATAGAGTTGTATAGCGCCACAATTTTTTCATCATTGAGCGCCTCTGCCTTTCGTTTAAACTCGATTTTATTCTCTCGGCAGAAAGCCATCAAAGCTTCCCACTCTGGTACGACCAATGCAGATGGGAATTTTCGCCCATCCCCCACAACGATCAATTGAGAGATAAATTTGCTTTCTCTAAATCGGTTTTCGATTACCTGAGGCGCGATGTATTTACCACCCGAGGTTTTAAAGAGTTCTTTTTTGCGGTCGGTGATTTTCAAACAACCATTTGCATCAATTGTACCGACATCGCCTGTTTTGAGCCAACCATCCGTCGTCATTGTATCACGAGTGGCCTCTTCATTTTTGTAATAGCCCATCATGACATTCGGTCCTTTGACTTCGATTTCGCCGTCTTTTGCAGTCCGTATTTCGACTTGATCGAGCGTCTCGCCGACACTACCGACTTTGATGCTTTCAAAACGGTTCATCGTGATACCAGGCGATGATTCTGTCATGCCATAGGCCTCGAGAATAGGCATTCCCGCAGCACAAAACAACCGTACCAAACGGCCTTGCAATGCCGCAGATCCGACCGCAATCACTTGGATATTACCGCCCAAAGCGGCTTGCCATTTTTTGAAAACCAACGCCCTCGCTATTTTCAACTCGATTGCTTTCAATCCTGTATAGGGATTAAAGGGATCATACTCAAAACCCAATTGAACCGCCCAATTGAACAATCTTTGCAAAACCGTTGGCTTGGTCTCGGCAACACTGCATATTTTTTCATAGATTTTTTCTATCAGACGGGGCACCGTGCTGAATGTATAAGGGCCCACAGCCTTTATGTCGGCTGGCACAGTCTCTAGACTTTCGGCATAAAAAATACTAATGCCATGGTACAAATAAAAATAGTTGGTCGTGCGCTCAAAAATATGACACAAAGGCAAAAAACTCAAGGCGCGCCCTTCTCCCGTCGCCATGACATGGTCTTTGGAGACGGCCTCGACATTGCTGACCACATTGCGGTGCGACAACATCACACCTTTGGGTCTACCCGTGGTGCCAGATGTATAAATGACCGTTGCCAAATCCTCTGAGTCAATCGCCTCATCGAGTGCATCCAATGTAGCTTTTTCGTTCTCAACATCCTTTTGAAGGGTCTTCCACAGAGGATACTTCTTGACGGGTTTAAAAGCGTACAACGGTATCTCGCGTCCCAGATCACCCATCGCTTGGTCCAATTTATCGGCGGTTTCTTGATTAAAACAAAACGCCATTTTGACATCTGCATGGTCCAAAATATACGCATAATCATCCACCGTCACATTGTTATAAATCGGCACCGTGACCGCACCGACTCTCAAAATCGCCAAATCACAAATCAACCACTCGTAACAGGTAGAGGACACAATCCCGATTTTGTCACCCCGCACAATCCCTTGAGACAGCAGCCCCGCAGCGGTCGCCAGCACTTTCTGCTCGACTTCGGTAATGCTCAACGACATCCACTGCCCCTCTTCTTTGAAAGACAATGCGTCTTGTCTAGGATAATGTGTTGATTGATAGTTGGGGATGTCAAAAATCCGCCGTTCACCTTCATTCCAAGTTTTACTCATATTTCAATCCTTTAAAATAACGTTATGGTAACTGTCGCAATGTATTATTTATTTATATAAATAAAAAACCCACCATACAAAAAACCCACGCTTGCCCTAGATTATCCATTAAACAAAAAACGCCACCCATGCACCCACCCCCAGAAAAACGCCACTCCATCGCCATGTACACCGATACCATCCTATACAAAAGCCCCAAGCGTTGTCTTGCACTTGGGGCTTTGGCATCACTGCGCTATAAGGTAGCAATGTCCTACACTATAAGGTAGCAATGTCCTACACTATAAGGTAGCAGTGTCCTGCACTATAAGGTAGCAATGTCCTGCACTATAGGGTAGCGTTGTCCTGCACTATAAGGTAGCATTATACAACAGTCAGAGGTCTGTCAAATGTCCCAACCCTTGGCGTTTTAACAGGTTTGGCACCCGTATGCTGCGTGGTGACTTGCAACGTATAGTCGCCCTTGTCTAGTTTGGGTAGGATGACGAATAGCCTTGATGGCTTGTTCTCCACAATGGTGACGATTTTGTGCGGTTTGCCTGTGCTGTCGATGAGGACAATGCCGTTTAGTGGGCTGTCGCCTTCGATTTTGAGCAGGCTGCCCGCGATGTCGAGGACGCCTTGGGACGTGATATGCTCGTTGATGCTCCCGCTGACGCTGTCTTTGACCTCTAGGATATGCGGTATATGCTCGTCGACATAGACACGCTCGACATGGATATGTGGCAGGGCATCTTTGAGGACTTTGCCGGCGATCATATTGACTTTGACGGTATGGTCTGCCTTGTCAAAATTACCCGTTGCACCTTCAAATACGCCGCTGATAGACAGGCTGGTTTTGAAAATATCGAAATTAATCACCTCGCCTCTTTTGGTGATGATGCCAAATAGCTCGACGATATTGGTGAGTGCCGCTCTGTAATCAGATTCGCTGACAGAGGTTTTCATCTGGCAGAGTTGCGCGATGATGCTTTCCTTATCGTGGCTTTTGACATTGATGGTGCGGGCGAGGTATTGACCGGGCTCGGCCCCTTTGAAACGGTTTTCTACAAGTGTGTATTTTAAACTCATAATTGTATTGGTTTTAAATGTTTAAATTATAATTGAATTGTAATGGCGAACCAACAACAAGGGGTTTAAACCCCTTGTCACCGTTCGAAATTGGTACGGATGTATATTTCATTATCCCACCAGAATCATTCCACCACCCTAAAGGTGATCACTATCTTTTTAGTATCTGTTAGTGCTCCATCTGCCAAAGTCCACGATGAGGAGGTGGGGGTGGTAGCTGCAATCGCAGGCAGAACAACGGGAGTGACACCAGGTAAGGGAATAACTGGCGACCATTCTTTGTTGATATCAGAGGAAGAAGGGAGGACTTTTAGAGGTCGTGATAATACCTGTGTCTCAAATAGTGTATTGGAGAGACGGCTGTTAGTAACAAGTAATCTACCATTATTACTATCACAATTTCCACTTGGAAAACAAAACATTATACTATTTACTAAACCAGCACCAAATATATTGATACCGGTCACTGCATTGCGTTGGGTAAATGGCAGTAGAAAGGGGTCGCCTTCTTTGACACTCAGCTCGATGGTACTGCCATAGAATTGCTGGCTGTAGTATAAGGCATTTCTATCTTTATCGGTGGGCAGAATGGCAGCATCTACCTCGGTTTTCATCGGCAGGGTCAACGTGGTAAAGTCCTCTTTTTTGTCAGATAGCAGACTCCCCGCTTTGTACACATACAAGTGATAGTCAGTGGCGGTCTCTAACGCCCCCTGTGCCTCTGACAAATAGGTCCCAGCTTTTATTGTGGCATACGCATCATCTGACACAAAATTATCGTTCCAAGCCAATAAGAGGTTGATAGGCGTGGCGTTGAGCGTCCTGCTGACAAAGGCATCGGATATCGCACTGTATGTCGGGGCAGTCGCCTCTTTGCTGATGACAAAACTATATACTCCATCCCCTACGAGTTCAGGCAATATGATGGCATGGTAGTCGACCTTGAGCATATCATGACCGTATGGTCGAGAGGTCGTCATCATAATCGCATCGCTCGTCACACCGCCGACACTGGCGGTGATGCTGACCGTGCCACCAGTAAGACCCTCTAGCACACCCGTCATCGGGTCAATACTCGCAACAGCAGGATCACTCGATGTCCACATGACCGATCTCCCTGCTGGGTGTCGTACTTGCAACGAATGTAATATGGCTGCCTATATGGACGGTCGTTTGATTGACCGGCATCGTCGCAATCATGACTTCTGTCACGGGCGGTTGTGGATTGATGGTGAACGCCACCTCTTTTGTCACCGTGCTTTTGACAACGGATGTGACGACCAACGTAATATCGCCCACTTGATTGGGGGTCAATACACCAACGTCTGTTAGCATTGCCTTGTCTTCGACGCCGCCTGTCGATTTCTCTTTCAGCGACCATGTGACCCGTTTGTCGGTGGTATTGTCGGGGTCAAATGTGATACCAAATACCGTCTTGAGATTGATTGGTGCCGCGCCCACTTCGACAGCGGCGGTTTGTCCGTCTTTTGTCATGATGGTGATGTCTGTAGGGAGCACATCCTCGACACTCACCACCCGTGGTTTGATGGTGACGACCACCTCAGCGCGCACCGTGCTTTTGACAACGGATGTGACGACGACCGTAATATCGCCCGCTTGATTGGGCGTCAGGTTGCCATCTGCTGTGATGGTAGCCCTGTCTTCGGCGACGCCTGCCGATTTGTCTTTCAACGACCATGTGACCGTCGTGTCAGAGGTCTTGTCGGGGCTCACTTTGATAGTAAATACCATCTTGAGGTCGAGTGCTGTCGTGCTCTCTTCGACAGTGGCGGTTTGTCCGTCTTTTTTGGTGATGGTGATGCTTGTAGGGAGTATATCCGTAGGCAGTACCACCCGTGGTTTGATGGTGAACGTCGTCTCTGCTGTCACGGTATCAAGGACTTTGGATGTAACGACGACCGTAATCTTGCCCGCTGCCTTGGGCGTTAGTTTGCCCTCTGCTGTGATGGTGGCTTTGTTTTCGTCTTCGGTGGTTTTGATTGACCAGATAACGGTCTTGTCGGGGGTATCGTCGGGAGTGACTTTGATTGTAAAAATCGTCGTAAGGTCGATTGTGCCAGACCCTACTTCTGCGGTGGTGGTTTTGCCCTCTATTGGGCTAATTGTTAAAGCTGTAGGGGGGGGGGGGGGGCTACATTTTCGTTATTGCTGTCGCTCGTGCCACAGCTGCTCATCAATAGCGTCATTGGGGCAACTGCCAACAATAGGACGCGCATCATTTGGGTTTTTAGATTGTTCTTCATCATTGTTTTTATTTTGTTATAAGATTACTAATAAGCAACAAACATAATACAGAAGTCCGAGAATAAAGAGCGTTTCGTGTTAAAAGTGTTACCACAGGGTTTTCATTTTCTTCTTGATAAGAAAACGAAACAAAAGAATCAAGCAAGATCAAACTCGCCTGACGGCTCAGACAGTTATCTTGCGGTGGCTTCGCTAACGCTCTGCCAAATGTTGGGATGGTATGGACGTGGATAATGTAGGGGCGAACCCGTGTTTTCGCCCAATATATCGGGCAGACACGTAGGTCTGCCCCTACGGTGGATGTGCAGCCCAACGCCTACGGATTGTTTGTCTAATTTAATGCAACACCTTCAGGCGTTTCGTAAGTCGTAGCCCTCTCTCTACCAAAGATCAGTTTTGCATCTGCCTTTATAATATTCCATAATGCTTGGGTGAGCACGACTTTTGTTAGCTGACGGTTGCCGTCAAAAGCATAATCGCCAATAGAGGTGACAGACGATGGAATGGTCACGGTGGTTAACTCGTTTTGATGAAAAGCACTATTGCCAATAGAGATGACAGAAGATGGAATGGTCACTCTGGTTAACTCGTTGCCAAAAAAAGCAGACTCGCCAATAGCGACAATCTTTCCTTGGTCTGTTTTGAAAGTAAGGACGCCGCCGTTAGTCACCGTTGTATATTGGGATTTGTTTGTTCTTGTAACGGTCACGCCAGCTGTGCCTTTTTTTAACTCTTTACCTGCTGGGGTCTTAATAAAGTACTCACCTCCTGCAAATGTAAATATGGCATTTAAATTGTCTTTATGTTGATTATATAATGATTCGGGCATCGTCACTTTCTTTAAATCATTCAAAGTAAAGGCAGCCGACCCAATAGAGGTGACAGATGCAAGGATGGTCACGCTAGTTAACTTGTTTTCATAAAAAGCAGACTCGCCAATAGAGGTGACGCCTAGATAGATGTCTATAGCCTTATTTGTAGCAGTGTAACTACTATATGCCATTTTATTTGTACTATCAAGCGACAATGTATGGGGGAAAGCGTCCGTCTTGATGGTGATTTGTTTGGTTTTCTTTACAGTCGCGTCCGCCGTACTCGTCGCCTCTATCGTGAATATGATGGGTTGTTTGGCGGCTAGAGGTTCTTTCCAGACTTTGGGGGCAGTGTAGACGCCAGTATCACTTATGCTACCGTATTTGTCATCAGCATTATCGCCTAGTATCGACCATGTGGCAGGAACATCAGTCGTTGTGCCCGCTCTCACCGCTGCAAAGGTGATATCGGCATTGCCTAGATGTACGTCTGTTGCATCGCCAGTAATCTCGATGGTCGATTTAGCAATTACCTTGATGGTGACTGTTTTGTTGATGGTGAATGTAGTCTCTCCCGTCACACTGCTTTTCGCTTTAGATGTGACGACGACCGTAATAGTACCCGCTACCTTGGGGGTCAGTATGCCATCTGCTGTGATGGTCGCCTTGTCTGCATCGGTGGTTTTGAGCGACCAAGTGACGGTCTTGTCTGCCGTATTCTCTGGGGTAACTTTGAGAGCGAAAATCGTCGTCAGGTCAACTGTGCCACTACCCGCTACTGCCGTTGCTGTTTGACTACTTATTGGGCTCAACGTTATTCCCGTTGGGAGTACAATCGGAGCGGTAATCGTGAATGTAGTCTCTGCTATCACACTGCTTTTCGCTTTAGATGTAACGACGACCGTAATAGTACCCGCCACCTTGGGAGTCAGTATGCCATCTGCTGTGATGGTGGCCTTGTCTGCATCAGTGGTTTTGAGCGACCAAGTGATGGTTTTGTCTGCCGTATTCTCTGGGGTGATATTGACATCAAAAATAGTCGTCAGGTCAACAGTGCCACTACCTGCTACTGCTGTTGCTGTTTGACCGCTTATTGGGCTCATCGTTATTCCCGTTGGGAGGACAGTCGGAGCGGTAATGGTGAATGTAGTCTCTGCTATCACACTGCTTTTCGCTTTAGATGTGACGACGACCGTAATAGTACCCGCTACCTTGGGGGTCAGTATGCCAGCCTCTGTGATGGTCGCCTTGTCTGCATCGGTGGTTTTGAGCGACCAGATAATCGTCTTATCTGCGGTATTCTCTGGAATGATATTGACTGTAAAAATAGTCGTCAAGTCAACAGTGCCACTACCTGCTACTGCCGTTGCTCTTTGACCGCTTATTGGGCTTATCGTTATTCCCGTTGGGAGGACAGTGGCTGGTGTTGTATCATCGCTATCGATAGAATTACAACCGCTCATCAATAGCGTCATCGGGGCAAATACCAACAGCATCGCTGTCATCATTTTGTTCTTAAAAGTGTTCATCATCATAATGTTTAGTTTAAAAAATCTAATTGGCAAACATACTACAAAAGTCCGACAATAGAGAGACTTTCGTATTAAATTATTGAGAGACGTTGCCACTGGGGCTTTCATTTTTGTCTTGATAAGAAAACGAAACAAAACAATCCGTAGGTGTTGGTTGCTAGGCAGCACCTACGGATTGTTTGTCTAGTTTAGTTTAGTACCAGCTGGCGTTTCGTAAGTCGTCACCCGTGTGCCGAAAATACCATCTGGCGTCAGGTCTCGATCTGACTCTATAATGTCCCACAACGCCTGAGTGAGCACGACTTTTGTTAGCTGAGGGTTGCCGTCAAAAGCACCATTGCTAATAGAGGTAACAGAAGATGGAATGGTCACGCTGGTTAACTGGTTAATCCCAAAAGCATTTTTTCCAATAGAGGTAACAGCCGATGGAATGATCACGCTGGTTAACCGGTTTTGATAAAAAACATGCTCGCCAATAGAGGTGACAGCCGATGGAATGGTCACGCTGGTTAACCGATTTTCCATAAAAGTATACTCACCAATAGAGGTGACAGAAGATGGAATAGTCACGCTGGTTAACTCGTTTTGATAAAAAGCATAATCGCCAATAGAGGTGACAGACGATGGAATGATCACGCTGGTTAACCGGTTACCATAAAAAGCAGAATCTCCAATAGAGGTAATGTTTCCTTGGTCTGTTTTGAAAGTAAGGACGCCGTTAGTCACCATTGTATATTGGGCTTTATTTTTGCTTTTAACGGTCACGCCAGCTGTGCCAGCGTACAAATTTGGACCCCCAGCTATATTTTTAATAACGTAAGACCCTTCTGCAAATGTAAATATAACATTTAAATTGTCTTTATGTTGATTATATAATGATTCGGACATCGTCACTTTCTTTAAATCATTCAAAGTAAAGGCACCCGACCCAATAGAGGTAACAGACGATGGAATAGTCACGCTGGTTAACGAGTTAAGATAAAAAGCACTATTGCCAATAGAGGTGACAGACGATGGAATGGTCACGCTGGTTAACTGGTTATTATCAAAAGCAGAATCTCCAATAGAGGTAACAGAAGATGGAATGATCACGCTGGTTAACGAGTTAAGATAAAAAGCAGAATATCCAATAGAGGTAACAGAAGATGGAATGATTACGCTGGTTAACTGGTTAATCCCAAAAGCAATTTTTCCAATAGAGGTGACAGACGATGGAATGGTCACGCTGGTTAACTGGTTACCATGAAAAGCCTTGGCTCCAATAGCGGTGACGCCTAGATAGATGTCTATAGCCTTATTTGTAGCAGTATAACTACTATATGCCATTTTATTTGTACTATCAAGCGACAATGTATGGGGGAAAGCGTCCGTCTTGATGGTGATTTGTTTGGTTTTCTTTACAGTCGCGTCCGCCGTACTCGTCGCCTCTATCGTGAATATAATGGGTTGTTTGGCGGCTAGAGGTTCTTTCCAGACTTTGGGGGCAGTGTAGACGCCAGTATCGCTTATGCTACCGTATTTGTCATTAGCATTATCGCCTAGTATTGACCATGTGGCAGGAACATCAGTCGTTGTGCCCGCTGTCACCGCTGCAAAGGTGATATCGGCATTGCCTAGATGTACGTCTGTTGCATTGCCAGTAATCTCGATGGTCGATTTAGCAATTACCGTGATGGTGACTGTTTTGCTGATGGTGCCAGCAGTCGCCGTCACGGTGACATCGCCAGCTGTTACGCCTGTTAGTTCACCAGTTGTTTCATCGATGGTGGCGATAGTAGGCTTATTGACTGCCCATTTGACCATACCGCCTGTTGGTGTAGTCGTGGCAGTCAGGGTAATGGATTTGTCTATCTCTACAGTCATTTGCGAGGTATTGACAGTGATGTCGGTTATAGGAACAGGCATGATGGTGAATGTGGTCTCTGCTGTTACACTGCTTTTCGCTTTAGATGTGACGACCACCGTAATAGCACCCGCTACCTTGGGAGTCAGTATGCCATCTGCTGTGATGGTCGCCTTGTCGGCATCGGTGGTTTTGAGCGACCAAGTGACGGTCTTGTCTGCGGTATTCTCTGGAGTGATATTGACATCAAAAATAGTCGTCAGGTCGACTGTGCCACTACCCGCTACTGCCTTTGCTGTTTGACCGCTTATTGGGCTCAACGTTATTCCCGTTGGGAGGACAGTCGAAGCGGTAATGGTGAATGTAGTCTCTCCCGTCACACTGCTTTTCGCTTTAGATGTGACGACCACCGTAATAGTACCCGCTACCTTGGGAGTCAGTATGCCATCTGCTGTGATGGTCGCCTTGTCTGCATCGGTGGTTTTGAGCGACCAGATAATGGTTTTGTCTGCCGTATTCTCTGAGGTGATATTGACATCAAAAATAGTCGTCAGGTCGACTGTGCCACTACCCGCTACTGCCGTTGCTGTTTGACCGCTTATTGGGCTCAACGTTATTCCCGTTGGGAGGACAGTCGGAGCGGTAATGGTGAATGTAGTCTCTCCCGTCACACTGCTTTTCGCTTTAGATGTGACGACGACCGTAATAGCACCCGCTACCTTGGGAGTCAGTATGCCATCTGCTGTGATGGTCGCCTTGTCTACATCGGTGGTTTTGAGCGACCAGATAACAGTCTTGTCTGCGGTATTCTCTGGGGTGATATTGAGAGCAAAAATCGTCGTCAAGTCAACTGTGCCACTACCCGCTACTGCCGTTGCTCTTTGACCGCTTATTGGGCTCAACGTTATTCCCGTTGGGAGTACAATCGGAGCGGTAATGGTGAATGTAGTCTCTGCCGTCACGGTATCGAGGGCGTTAGATGTAACGACGACCGTAATAGTACCCGCTACCTTGGGAGTCAGTATGCCATCTGCTGTGATAGTCGCCTTGTCTGCATCGGTGGTTTTGAGCGACCAAGTGACGGTCTTGTCTGCCGTATTCTCTGGGGTGATATTGACATCAAAAATAGTCGTCAAGTCAACTGTGCCACTACCCGCTACTGCCGTTGCTCTTTGACCGCTTATTGGGCTCAACGTTATTCCCGTTGGGAGGACAGTGGCTGGTGTTGTGTCATCGCTATCGATAGAATTACAACCGCTCATCAATAGCGTCATCGGGGCAAATCCCAACAGCATCGCTGTCATCATTTTGTTTTTAAAAGTGTTCATCATCTTGTTCTTAAAAGTATTCATCATCATAATGTTTAGTTTAAAAAATCTAATTGGCAAACATAATACAAAAATCCGACAATAGAGAGACTTTCGTATTAAATTATTGAGGGGAGTGGTTATGGGGGGCGAACAAATCCCCCTCATCTGATGGTTTCGTCTTAACTTTTGAGCTTTTGAAATGCAATATAAGCCATCAAGCCTGGTCCTATTTTAAAGGCGTCCTCGTCAATATCAAATTTGGCATTGTGGACAGGATGGACAATGCCTCGGGCTTCGTTGCGCGTGCCGAGGCGGTAAAACGATGCGGGAATTTGTTGTGAATAATAAGAGAAATCCTCTGCTCCCATCCAAATATCAAGTTCTTGAACGTTTTCTTCTCCTAAATAGTCCTTTGCCGCCGCCCTTGCGGTATCGGTTACATTTTCGTCATTTTTAAGAAACGGATACCCTTTTCGAATGTCAACATCCGCTGTTGCCCCCATAGACTTTGCCATTTGCACAGCCATATTTTTGATACGCTCGTGCATTTTTGCTCTAAAATTTTCATCCATCGCCCTAAAAGTCCCTTCGATATACACTTCATCTGGAATGACATTGGTGGACCCATTGGCGACGATTTTGCCAAACGACAAAACAGTGGGCATTTTGGGATCCGTCCACCGGCTAGCCAACTGCTGTAACGCAACTAGAATATGTGCCGAAATGACCACTGGGTCAATACAATGACTGGGCAATGCCCCATGTCCGCCTTTGCCTTTGACAGTCAAAAAAATCTCATCACAGCTTGCCATATACATCCCCGAGCGAAAACCTACTTTGCCTGCATCAATGAATGGCATGACATGTTGACCAAT
Source organism: Lottia scabra (assembly GCA_029955415.1). Classification (NCBI taxonomy): domain Eukaryota; kingdom Metazoa; phylum Mollusca; class Gastropoda; family Lottiidae; genus Lottia; species Lottia scabra. Next base: position 67,439 of record JARJEI010000086.1, read on the forward strand.
GATCGATTGGGGTGCAGGGTCAGACAATGCACCATCTTTTATCATAAGATGCGCACCACCGGGCAGCCGCTCTTCGCCAGGCTGAAACAACAATTTTACAACACCAGAAAACTGTGCCCTCAACTGCTGTAAAATATACGCCGTACCCAACAAAGAAGCAGAATGTGCATCATGTCCACAAGCGTGCATCACGCCTTTATTTTGAGATGCATAAGCCGTCTCATTCTCCTCTTCGATAGGCAATGCATCCATATCTGCCCGCAACGCCACCACGTTATTTGACCCTTTTTGGTCGCCTTTGATCAATGCAACCAGTCCAGTGCCCGCTTTTTCTTGGATATCCGTAATGCCAATGCTATCAAGCTCTTTTCTGATAAATGCTTGCGTTTTAAACTCTTTAAAAGAAAGCTCTGGATTCTGATGAATCGTGCGGCGTCTCTCGACTGTTTTGTCAAAAACCTCTTTATTCAGGTTATAAATAGACGATTTTATATTCATTATTTATAAACGGATTTTGGTAGGAACGATAATAGCCTCTGGCAAAACAGCTTTGATTTTATCATAAAGTGCATAACTGAGGTATTTTTCATCAAACTTTCCTACTCGGATGCGATAATAGGGCGGCTCCCAATCCATTTTTGGTTTCAAATTTCGGTCAATTTCATACACTTTCGATTTGGCATCTTCTGCGGCTTGTCGGGACCTGCCACTATAGACTTCGATACAATACCCCTTCCACATATGTTTTTTTAAAGACATTTTGACTTGTTGTTGCATCATGCTATCAAAGCGAATTTGCTCATTTTTTATAGACGTTATAATCTGTTGTTTTTCTTGCTCCTCCAACTGTATCAAATTAAAATCAGCTGGTGCTTCGTTTTTCTGTAGAGACTGTATATCGACGGTTTTATAAGACGTTCGATGCTGTTCGAGGGGCTCAGAATACGCCTCGACTGTCCGCTGTGCACTAGTGGACTTGCAAGACCAAATGCCAAGACATACTATGAAAAACAAAAAGTTGAGCACCTTATAGGCCATTTTTAGCCCCCTCATGACACACTATTTGATTTGACAACCACACATTTATTGGCTTCTACATCAGCCACCACCGTTTTGTATTTAACACTTTCTTTGATGGTGCCATCTGCATATTGAACATTGACACGGTCATTTCTACCATAATGATGCTCTACATGTATGGGCTTTGTTATAGGGACAGGATCACCTCCAGCAGGCATACCACTCCCAACCTGTTGCGCCTCTCTTTTTTGGGCAGTGCCTCGCTGTCGTTTCACACTTGTGGCTTGGGAGATCTGATCTGGGTCTTCTGCCTGTATCTGTGCTTTAGTCAAAAATGAGGCAATCTCTTGGTTAATTTTATTGATAAATGATTGAAAAAGCTCAAAACCTTCTTGCTTATAAATAATCAAAGGATCTTTTTGCTCATATGTAGCGTTTCGAGCAGCTTGTTTCAAATCATCCATTTCTCTAAGATGCTCTTTCCAATTGGAATCAATAATCGCCAAACAAATCATTTTTTCCATAGATTTGATAAGAGGTCTGGACTCCAATTCAACGTTTTTGTGCAAATCGGTGATAACATTAATATGTTGACTGCCATCGGTAATCGGCACTTGGATATTTTTGATATTGGCACCTCTATCAGTAAAAATTTGTTGAAAAATAGGATGAGATTGCTGTCTAATGACCTCATTTTTTTCTCGATAATGCTGCAATGCTTGGTCATACAACTGTCTCACGTTTTTGTCAAAACTTTGCTTCACAAAATCGTCACTTGATATTTCTGGCTCGATTCCTAGACTAGACAAACAACTCGCTTCAAAACTTTCAAAATCATTGCTTTGTGATGCGTCAGATGCAATCAACTCTGCTGTATCAAATAAAATCGTCAAAATATCGAGATCCAGTCGATCTCCAAATAAAGCATTTTTTCGTCTTTTATAAATCACTTCTCGTTGCGAGTTCATAACATCATCGTACTCCAAAAGCCGCTTACGAGACCCAAAATTATTCTCTTCGACTTTTTTCTGTGCCCGCTCAATCGATTTAGTCACCTGACCGTGTTGGATGACTTCTCCATCCTCTGGCGCCATCCTATCCATCAATTTGGCGATAGATTCTGGAATAAATCGTCGCATCAAACTATCCTCCAAAGAGACATAAAATTGCGAAGAACCAGGATCTCCTTGTCTCCCTGATCTACCACGTAGCTGCCTGTCAACCCGTCGACTTTCGTGTCGCTCCGTTCCAATAATCGCCAGTCCCCCTGATTGTTTTGATTCGGGCGACAATTTTATATCGGTACCCCGTCCCGCCATATTGGTCGCAATGGTCACGGTTCCTGATTGCCCAGCTTCAGCAACGACTTCGGCCTCGCGAGAATGTTGTTTTGCGTTCAAAACGTTGTGTTTGATTTTCCTCCTTTTCAAGATTCCGCTCAACAGCTCACTAATTTCAACCGAGGTTGTTCCTACCAAAACGGGTCGTCCAGCTTCTGTCAAATCGACAATTTCTTCAGCTACGGCGTTAAATTTTTCCCGAACAGTTTTATAGACTTTATCATTTCTGTCATCCCGTACAATCGGACGGTTGGTCGGAATAACAACCACATCCAATTTATAAATGTCCCAGAACTCAAAAGCCTCTGTCTCTGCCGTACCCGTCATGCCCGACAACTTGTGATACATCCGAAAATAATTTTGCAATGTAATGGTGGCATAAGTCTGTGTCGCATCCTCGATGGTCACATTTTCTTTTGCCTCCAAAGCCTGATGAAGACCATCTGAATATCGGCGACCTTCCATCACCCGTCCCGTTTGCTCATCAACAATTTTGATTTTCCCGTCTACGATGATATATTCTGTGTCCTTTTCGAACATCGTATAGGCCCGCAACAGCTGATTCATGCTGTGGATACGCTTGGCTTTTATCGCATAATCGGCGATGAGTTTATCCTTTGTTTTGAGTTTCTCTGCAGGGTCAAGGTCTTGTTTTTCAAGCTCCGAAATCCCAGCCCCAATATCTGGCAAAATAAAAAAGTCAGGATCGCCTCCCATATCAGTCAAAAACTGAATACCGTTATCTGTCAAATCAATGCCATTGGTTTTTTCATCAATTGTAAAATACAAAGGCTTGTCCGCCTCTGGCATTAGTTTTTTGTTCTCTGAGAGATAAATATTTTCCGTTTTAGTCAAAATTTGCTTGACCCCTGGCTCAGACAAAAATTTAATCAGTGGTTTAAATTTGGGATGTCCTCTATGCGCCCGAAACAATGCCAATCCTCCATCTTTGGGATTGCCTTCTTTGATCAATTTTTTTGCCTCACTCAAATAAGACAGAACAAGTTGTCGTTGTGCGTCCTGCACACGCTGAGTGCGGGGTTTGAGGTCGGCAAACTCATGCTCGTTACCTCTAGGCACAGGGCCCGAAATAATAAGAGGTGTCCTCGCATCATCTATCAAAATAGAATCCACCTCATCAATCATGGCGTAATGGTGTTTTCGTTGGACTAGCTCCGAGGGATCAAATGCACCATTGTCTCGCAAATAATCAAATCCAAACTCGTTATTAGTTCCGTACACAATATCACACGCATAGGCTTCTTTTCGCTCTGTGCTATTAGGCTTGTGGTTGTCAATACAATCAATCGATAGTCCATGAAATTGAAAAATCGGTGCCATCCATGCCGCATCTCGTTTTGCCAAATACTCGTTGACCGTCACAATATGCACACCCTTTCCCGAAATACCGTTCAAAAATGCCGGCAAAGTCGCCACCAATGTTTTTCCTTCACCAGTTGCCATCTCGGCAATTTTACCTTGATGCAATACCATCCCACCAATCAACTGAACATCATAATGCTCCATTGTCCAGACAACTTCAGTGCCCGCCGCAACCCATCGGTTGGCCCACAGAGCATCGTCTCCTGACAATGTAATATGGGGCGAGTTGGCCGCCAACATAGTATCATTTTGTCGTGCCGTTACTGTCAGCGTCTCATTCTCTTTGAATCGTCTTGCCGTGTCTTTCACAATCGCAAAAGCACGAGGGAGAATCTCATTCAAAACATCTTCCAAATCTTTGTCTTGCAATTTAAGGAGACTGTCAATTTCTTCAAACTTCGATTCTTTTAAATCAATGTCCATCGTCAAATCACCGTCCACTTCTTTTTTAATCGCTGACATTTTCTCCTCTGTCACCGACATTTTTTCGGCGATAATATCACGAAGTTTGTCCGTTTCTTCTCGTAATTGGTCGTTGGACAAAGGCAACAAATCCTTATAAATTTGGTTGATTTCTCCCACCAAAGGCAACAAAGCTTTGATGTCTTTCTCAGATTTTGTCCCAAAAATTTTCTTTAAGCCTTGATTAATAATTGACAACATAGATTTTATACTTTCTATTTAATACTGTTATTTCTGTAATCTGAATTTTATATTTCAATTTGTCCTTCAAACACACGTTTTACTGGCCCTACCAAATAAATGTCTTCAAATTTATTTTTTTCTTTAGAAGAGGAGAACTTAATTTCTAATATTCCACCTTTGGTTTCCATTATAATTGGACTGATTTTCTGTTTGTCGATACACGCTGCCAAAGCAACTGCCGTAACGCCAGTGCCGCAAGAAAGCGTTTCGGCTTCTACGCCTCTTTCATAAGTCCTCACCCAAATACGACCGTTTGGCATTATTTGTGCAAAATTGGCATTGATGCCATCGGGACTGTACTGGTCACTATGACAAATGTCATATCCCAGTTGCTCAATGTTCAAATCCTTTACCTCATCCACCCAAACAATATGGTGCGGCGATCCTGTATTCACAAACCAATCTTTCCCTCTTTTTTCCACTTGATCCACATTATTCATTTTCAAACTTACAGCATCATCTTCTATCAGTGCATCATGGGCACCGTCAATCGCCATAAAAACTGTTTGATTATTAATAATACCAATATCAAACGCAAATTGAGCCGCACACCGACTGCCATTTCCACACAAGCTTTGCGAGCCATCAGAGTTGAAATAAATACATTCAAAATCAAACTCTTCGTGTGGACGAATCAAAATCAACCCATCTGCTCCAATACCAAACTTACGGTCACACAATTTTTTAACCCACTCTATACCAACGCTATTAGATACAGAAAAATCAGGAAATTCTATTGATCGATCATCAATCATCACAAAATCATTCCCCGTACCTTGGTATTTAAAAAATTTCATATCCTACACATTAATCTAAATTTAAAACAATGCGTTTTTTATTTCAAACGGTGTTTTTTGTAATATTCTCTTGACATTTTCATAGCGTTATAGGCATTGACTACGCCTCCATACATAGAAATATCAGTCAATTTCACTTTTTTTTCTTCACCTGGCTTTGGCACTTGATTGTCGTAAGGTGTCGCCGACTTTATCAAAATATCTTTCAAATCAGCCGCTGGTATTTTTGGGAAATAGCTCCAAACAAGAGCCGCAACGCCTGCTACCACAGGTGCCGCCATACTCGTACCCGAAAACCTGCTGTATGTGTCATGCGGTGTTGACGAATAAATACGGTGTCCTGGTGCAAAAAAATCAACAGACTCCTTACCATAATTCGAAAATTCAGCAACCAATTTGTCCTTGTCAGCTGTACTTGCACCAATCTCTAACCAAGTGCTGCATACTTTTCCACTGTTGATAAATCCCGTCGGATAATTATTATCATGCTTGCTTGTATCTTTGGCACTATTGCCAGCCGCATGCACCATCAAAACACCTTTGCTTTCTGCGTACTGAATCACCTCCCAAACATAATCTTTATTTGGCGAAAATGATTTTCCGAATGACATATTAATGATTTTTGCACCATTGTCTACTGCATAGCGAATAGCATTGGCAACATCTTTATCACGTTCGTCTCCATTGGGCACTGCGCGAACGGGCATGATGATTGCTTTCGGAGCAATCCCTTTGATGCCGATATTGTTGTCATTATTAGCCGCAATGATGCCTGCAACATGCGTGCCATGTTTAGCATCAGGCCCAGTAACATCTGCATTGCCATATCCTTTTTCGCTGAGGTTACCATAATCATCTTCGACCTTATATCTCGGATCAAAATTTATATCGTAGCCTTTCTTTATAGACTCTAGATATTCTGCAATTTCTTCTACCCGACTCTCTGTAATACCTTCGGTATAGAGTTTTTTCAAATTTTCAACGGCTGTGTTCACTTTTTGGTCTGGGCTTTGTATCTGATTTAGCAAATCTATTGTGATATCATCATGCCCCGTATATGCTACAATCAACGTATGCAATTTATCAAAAGATATGAGTAAATTTTCCCAACGAGTAAACATCTCATCGGTTTTTTTCTGTTGGTACTCCAGTTCTGTTTTTACTTTTTTGTAGTACTCGTATTCTTTGTCCTTCATCTTTTCCTCTTCGGTTATATAACGATACTTCTTATCCAGTCTCGCAACCTCTCGCGTTACTTCGTAGGTGTCAAATGAGACATTGACTTGACTACCTCCGATAAAATTCCAACCATTGACATCATCGACAAAACCGTTTTTGTCATCATCCAAACCGTTGCCTGCGACTTCTTTTTCGTTGTGCCAAAGCTCGTCCTTTAGGTCTTCGTGCTTGATATCAACACCCGAATCAATCACTGCCACCACAATAGGAACAGCACCCGATTTTCGTTTTTTAGAAGCATATTTGATGGCCTTTATGGCACTGGTTCCTGGAACGCCATCATCGGACATATCCAGTCGTTGCCAATCTTTTGGCGGATCTTTTTCCTCGCTATTTTGGGCGAAAGTCAAAAAAGAACATAATAAAAAAGACAGTAGAGCAATTGTATATTTCATAAAATTTAAAGGTTTACGTGTAATACAAATATAATGATAATTTTTATCTAAAAATTAATTTTAAACAAAACACTCTCCACTAAAAACCTTATTTTATCACAAAGTTTATTAAAAGACACCGCCCCACTCTCTGCCAAAAATCAGTTTGCATCCCGATCTCTTAATTAGTCGTCCCTTAAGAAATGGGTTTCGACAATTTTATGACTAAAAAATCACACTGAAATAGGCTTTTAAACAGATTAAAAAATGGATAAAAATTGAGTGCTTTGAGTTGTCTCATCATTTTCTTCAAATTCCAACCTGTTGCGGCTAAAAATGCATTGATTTGTGGTGATGCTGCCCCGTGTAGATAGTTCTCTCCCATGCGAAAATCTGTTTTTAAATGTCCGATGACTGGCTCAATGGCAGCTCTGCGTCTAAACTTTTTACGTTTCACTCTTTTTTGATAAGCAGTATCTCTTTTTAAAGGGCGATAATCAGGCGTGCTTATTAAAGTGTCGTTGATTTGTTTTTGCCCCTTTCCGCCTCGGTCATAAACAATTTCTTTAGGCTGATGGTCGAGGTTGCGATTCATTTGGTCTAACAGGGGTTCAATGGTTTTGCCATCATAAGGATTGCCGAAAAAACGCTTGATTGAGGTGATGATGAGCGATTTGAAGGTGGTCGTCAAGCCAATTTTATTGCCATATTCATATTTCTTATGGGCTTTTCCTTTTGCAATACAGCTCGTGTAGGGTTTATGAATACTGTAAATTTTATCTTTATCCGAACGTTTCTGCTTTAATATTTCCCAATAGAAATTAAGGTCTTCTTGATAATGACCTAATTTTTCTTTGGTGAGGGTGCGCTCTAATTCTCGCAATAATCTTCCTGCTATGGTTTTTAATTTAGCATCTGCCTTTTTCGCCTTTTTCATGCGTTTAGGATGAGTGCGGTTGTGGGTGTCTCTGAGTAATTGTTTGGAGATCCGCTCGTAAGTTTGTCGTTGCAAAATGCCTTCCTGTTTGGCAATTTTATTGCATTTGTCTATGATTTTTTTCGCCAATTTAGAGTCCGTTGGGAAAGTCGTGTTATTTTCTGACACCGTTGTATCTGAGAGTTGCACTTTCTCTTGTGCTTGTTTTCCAAATAGTTTGACCGAGTAAACAAATATTTTTTCTATTCCCTCTTCGCCTATTCGTTTTCTAAAATGTACAAAGTCACTTGGGTCACATGGAAAGCGATGTTGAAAATGTGCCATTCCGCAAAAATATTGCATGTAAGGATTCATTTTCCAAGATTCGCAAAGGCGTTCATCGGATAAATTATAAATGCGTTTTAGCAGTAAACTGCTAATCATCAAACGGATAGGCATTGCGGGTTGCCCTTTATTCGAGTAATATTGCGCAAACTCTTTTTCAAAATACCCCCAATCAATCTTATCACTGAGTAGAATTAGCTCGTGTTTTAAATCGATAAAATCGGTAAGCAAAGGCTCAAATAAATTTCGCTGAGCCTGGTCTACACTTTTTCCCTTCATAATTGCAAGGTTTTTGGCGCAATATACGAATTTCCTTGCAATTTAAACCTTCCTTTTGATGCTTTTTTTCGATACTATCTTATTAAAAATCAAATGAGTATAGCATTCTTAAGGAACGACTAATTAATAACTTTTAACGCTCTTGTCAATATATTTGAGCAAATTTGTATTTAGTATAAAATTAAAACAAACAAGCCATTGCAAGCAAAAGACCTGATCACGAGATACAAAGACAACCCCATCACCCAACTATTGGGGCTGAAATGTTCATCTCAAAACGCCCACAATATACAAATCAAAACGCTGCATGGCGCACTAGATGCCATCATGATTGCAGCGCTACAAAGCCTTAATAATCAGATACAAGTCGTCGTTTTAAACGACAAAGAAGAAGCCGCTTTTTTACATACCGACTTATGCAATTTTCTTCCGAACCAATCCATTCATCTTTTTCCGAGTTCTTATAAAAAAGCCTACCAATTCGAAGAAATAGAAAACGCCAATATTCTCAAAAGAGCAGAAATTCTGAACGCAATCAACGGTACAAAAAACACAGAAACTATCATCGTTACCTACCCCGAGGCGCTGACCGAAAAAGTCATCAACAAAAAAGCATTGTCAAACCATACTTTTACTGCACAGGTTGGGACAACGGTTGATTACGAATTCATATCAGAGTTACTGATGGGATATGGTTTTGAAAAAACAGATGCTGTCTACGAACCTGGTCAATTTGCAATTCGTGGAGGGATTTTAGACATTTTCTCTTTTGCAAAAGAGCTGCCTTACAGATTAGAGCTTTTTGGTGATGAGATTAACTCTATTCGCGCTTTTGACCCCGTCTCTCAAATATCAGAAAAAGAAGTCGACAGCATCAATATTATCCCCAATATACAGACAAAATTGCTTGAGGAAACACGAATTTCTTTTTTCGAGTACATCCCCAAAAATTGTATTTTATGGTTTCGGGATCTCGAAAATACGCTCACTGTCATCGAGGATTATTTTGAAAAAGCCCATGCGTCATTTGACTTGATTACCAAAAAATCAGGTACAGACGCTCTCGTTTTATCACCTCAAAACTTGTTCGAAAATCAAGCTGATATTTTGAATGCCATTGCACCGCTCTGCGTCATCGAAAGTGGCTATCGATTTTATTTCAAAGACGCAGAAATCATTTCTTTTGACATTGCAGGTCAACCTTCTTTTGGAAAAGATTTTAAACTCATAACCAACGAATTAGACAAATATTTAATCCAACATTATACCTGTATTATCACTTCTGATGTCGTCCAGCAACAAGAGCGTTTTGACACTATTTTTCAAGAAATCAACACCAATATTACCTATCAATTCTTGAATATTTCACTACGCGAAGGTTTTATAGATCACGATAATAAAGTCCTTCTTTTTACCGACCACCAACTGTTTGAGCGTTACCATCGATACAAAGAACCCAAAACCTATTCTAAAAGTAAAGCATTGACATTGAAGTCTTTGCAATCCTTACAAACGGGCGATTATGTCACACATATCGATTATGGTATTGGGCGATTTGCTGGGTTGCAAAAGATTACGACTAACGGCAATCAACAAGAAGCCATTCGATTGGTATTCAAGGACGACGACATCCTGTATGTCTCGGTGCATAGCATCCACAAAATCGCCAAATACAGCGGAAAAGAAAATGAGATGCCAAGAATGAATAAACTCGGCTCTCAAGAATGGGACAATAAGAAGAAAAAAGCCAAAAAAAACCTCAAAGACATTGCCCATGATTTAATAAAATTATACGCAAAAAGGAAAAAAGCCACGGGGTTTTCTTTCAGCCCAGACTCCTATTTACAAGCCGAACTCGAAACATCTTTTTTATTCGAAGACACACCCGATCAGGCCTCTGCAACAAATAATGTCAAAGCAGACATGGAATCACCTGAACCAATGGATCGCCTCATTTGTGGGGATGTCGGGTTCGGGAAAACAGAAATTGCCATTCGGGCGGCTTTCAAAGCCTGTTGCGATAACAAACAAGTCGCCATATTGGTACCGACCACCATTTTGGCATTGCAGCATTACCATACCTTTTCGAAAAGGCTAGAAAAATTTCCTGTCAAAATAGACTATATCAATCGATTTCGATCAACAAAGCAAGTCAGAGATGTCCTCAATGACACAAAAGAAGGCAAAGTCGATATTTTGATTGGCACACATCGCATCATCGGAAAAGATGTGGACTTCAAAGATATCGGCCTCCTCGTCATTGATGAAGAGCAAAAATTCGGTGTGAAAACCAAAGACAAACTCAAAGAGATTAGAGTCAATATTGATGTGCTCACGCTCACTGCTACGCCAATCCCTCGCACGCTTCACTTTTCGCTCATGGGTGCGCGAGACATTTCGACAATCTCCACGCCACCGCCCAACCGTCAACCCGTTACGACAGAGATTCACACATTTGACCCCAATGTGACACGGGATGCTATTTCTCATGAGCTTCAACGTGGGGGGCAGGTATTTTTTGTCCATAATCGCATTAGTGATATCGACAGCATTGCCAACATTATCCTAAATGTCGTACCCGACGCACGCATTGCCGTCGCACATGGGCAAATGAAAGGCGATCAATTAGAAAAAATCATGATGGCATTCATCGATCACCATTACGATATCTTGATCTCGACCAATATCATAGAGTCGGGACTTGACATCCCCAATGCCAATACCATCATCATCAATATGGCTCAAAATTTCGGGTTGAGCGACTTGCACCAAATGAGAGGGCGCGTTGGTCGCTCGAACAGAAAAGCCTTTTGCTATCTTTTGACACCGCCCAAAACAGGGCTCAGTGCAGATTCTCGAAAACGGCTCAGTGCTTTAGAGCAATTTTCTGATTTAGGAGATGGGTTCAAAGTTGCCATGCGGGATTTGGACATCCGTGGAGCCGGCAATCTATTGGGTGCAGAGCAATCTGGTTTTATCAGTGATTTGGGATTTGACACCTATCACAAAATTCTCGAAGAGTCTGTCGAAGAGCTCAAATCAACCGATTTTGCTGATTTGTTCAAAACAGACAATAACAAATCCAATCAAGTTATTGCCAGAGATTGCACCATAGAAACCGACCTTGAGCTCCTCATCCCCGAGAATTATGTCAAAAATATTTCAGAACGACTGGCGCTTTATTCAAGGCTTGACAATATTGATAATGCCGACAAGCTGTCTGCGTTTTTGACAGAGTTAAAAGATCGGTTTGGTGACATTCCTCAGAAAGTATCTCACCTGACCAAAACGATTGAGTTGAGGTGGATCGCACAGTCACTTGGCATCGAAAAGTTGATTTTGAAAAACGAGCAACTCAAAGCCTATTTTGTCGGCCAAGACAACAAAGTATTTTATGCATCAACTGTATTCGGTCGCATCATTGCCTACGCCCAGTCCCATCCCAAAACCACGAAATTAAAAGAGCATAAAAAAAGACTTATTATGACATTTCAATACATTGACAATATAGAAAAAGCGTATCAATTATTGACAACCATTTAAAAAAATTGCTTTTTTCTTCAAACTAAATGACCCAACCACCATGCGTTTTTTACGAAAAAATAAGATATTCGAATGCCAAATCGTGCTTCTGATTTTGTTGTTTCAAAGTTGCCAAAAAAGAGCTTTTACCCAATATAGCGCCTCTGTGGTCATTCCGATCGACACTGTCAAAAGTCATTTTGCGCAACAACTCGACCACCTTTACAAAACGGATAGCGTCTTCAAATCTCACACAAGCAGTCTGGTACTCTATGACATCGCAACCAAGCAAATCATCTATGATGACAATGGTTACCGCCTTTTTACACCCGCCTCTAATGTCAAAATCCTCACTTGTCTCGCTGCACTAAAAGTGTTAAAAGACAGTTTGATTTTTGGTCAGTTATCCAAAACACAACAACACTGCCGATTAAAACCATGGGGCGATCCGTCTTTTCTCAACCCAAACCTTGATAGTCTTGGTATGCACGCCCACTTTCTCAAAAAACAATGTAGCACTATTACCGTTACTGATTATCAGGACTTTGAACCTTATGGTCCAGGTTGGGCATGGGATGACACCAACGACAGTTACTCTGCCCAAAGAACTATTTTTCCCATCTACGGACAACTCATGACCGCAGAAGTCTCGGATGCGGGTCAACAAATTTTATCACCACCCATCTTTCAAGATTCGCTATCATTTAGAGACCATTTTGACAAGCCCAAAAGACAATGGGGCAACAACCATGTTTTTTGGACAAAACAGCATTTAAAATCAAATTATAATCGTCAAATTCCTTTTGTCACCAACCAACACACGCTCAAAAAATTACTAGAAGACACCTTGAAAATACCCATTTCCATCCAATCGCTGCAAGAAACACCAAGCGATTTTGGCAACGCAACAACCATCTACTCGCCTCTCATGCCGGCTCTTCGCGAGATGATGGTCGAAAGCGACAATTTTATCGCAGAGCAATTATTGATTCAAATTTCAAACTATTTGACCAATACTTACAGTATCAAAAACGGCATTGACAGCCTACGCAACAGTCAAATCATACAACTCGGAAAATCCTCAACTTGGGTGGATGGCTCGGGCCTCTCTCGATACAATCTTTTGTCTCCTCATGACCTGATAACGGCATTGATTGCCATCGAAAACGAAAAAGGGTTAGACTGGATACAATCGTCTTTTGCTGTGGGTAGCCAATCTGGCACCATCAAGAAACTCTACCCTCCGTTATACCAAAATGACCCTTATATCTATGCAAAAACAGGCACGCTCACACACGTGCACAACATCAGCGGATACCTAAAAACAACGTCTGGCAAATGGCTTATTTTTTCTCAAATGAACAATAACAAAGCCGTTCCTCAAAAAATCTTGACCAACCATATCCAAAAAATACTAGAATTTGTCCGTGATAACTACTAAAAAGCACCAAAGAAATCCCGAAATATCTAAAAATTAAAGCCAATATTAATGCCATAAATTGAACCATTTGAATCATTTGAATCATTTTCATTAAGTGTCGCCCAATTCAAAGAAATTGGACCAATGTTAGAATTATAGCCCACCCCTATGCCATAGCCTATTTGGTCATAGCCATCAATAGCACTAGCACCACGTTCATAATAATCCTGACCACCACCACCAAGCAATGATCTATAAAGAGAAAAACTTTGTTTTGCATAATTAAATCTAGATGTAAAAAATAAATTCTTCGAAAATTCCCACCGTAAAGCGCCGTAAGCTATGATAAAAGAATTTTCAAGAGCTTGATTATACTCAAGTCCCCAAAATGATCTAGTTACAGAATTATTAATATAAAATCCCCCTATTCCAATATTGTGTAAAAGAGCCAAATCTCCATCACCTGCATCACGTATTTCACCTCCAAATATAAACGTAATTCTTTTTGATAACGGAATATATTGATCAAGTTGAATGTTCATATAATTATACAATGACTCTCGTGTAAAAGCATCTCGAACAACATTACGAGCAATTGCTGTATAGGAATTCTCTAATTTCGCTTCATCCTCATTAAACTCAACCTCAGCCTCATTAAAAAATGTCCGCCCTAGTTCTAAATTAAGCTTCATTCCTCTGGTTGGAAAAACCACTTTGTCAAGGGTATTCCATCTAAAAAAAAACTTTGTTTTGAAAGTGAAATCTTTCCCTTCTTTAAAATCAGCCAAAGCATCTACTGACACTATATCCCCCGCCTCAGTTTTATAAGAGAAAAGACCCGTACCAATACCTTTTGTATATCTTTGATAAAGAAATTCACTTTTTAACCCTGTGGTAAAAGTCCTACTTTGCGTCTTAAATATGCTGAAATTAAAATTATGCCTTCGATTATTTATAATTAAAGTCGCATTCTTTGTACCAAGAAAAGCCGGAATAGAGTGTAACAAGAAATTATACCCCCACAAAACTGCAAAATTTCGTTGTTTCCCTGTATATTTAAGATAACTCAAATCTACTCTAAAGTTTTCTGCAAGATCGACTTCAGCCACAGCCCGTGAGTTTTTCCCCAAGATATTTCTCGCGGTATAATTAATATTGATGCCCGCTCGATTTTCATTGTTATAGTGCAACGCCGCTTTTATAAAAGTCTTGCCCCTCTCTTTTATAGTCAATACCAATACATCTTTCCCGTTTCTAATGACAATTTCAAACTCAATTTTCAAAAATAATCTTGTGCCATACAACTGATCAATTTTATTGTTCAGTTCTTCAAATGTCATTTCTGTATTAAGATCCAAACGTAGTTTTTTTATTATAAAATTTGTTCTTACATTTTGATTACCCAAAACCTCTATACTGTCAATCTTATAAAAATCCCTCGCTTTTAGCTTAACTGGTTTTTTGAAAACCTTACCGAGCTTGATAAGAGAATCAGCCAAATGCTTAAAGCTAGGCAACTCCGCCTGTCCCTTTTTAATACCGGCTTCGATGATTTTCTCTGCGTCAGAAAAAGACGATGTGCTAAACCCTTTCAAATCCGGAGTAATCAACTTATTCAAAAGTTTTTTCTGTTTTTCAGTATCAAATGCGCTCAACATAAATGAGGATTGCACAAGAATATCAGATAATGATTGTAATTGATCTTTGGGGGTTAAATCATCACTCACAAAAATACCTATGACATAATCTGCACCAAGATCCAACGCTTCTTGAACAGGAAAATTTCTAACCAAACCTCCATCAACCAATAATTTATTGTCAATTTCTACTGGGGTAAAAACTGATGGAATCGCCATACTGGCTCTAATTGCCCTAGATAGAGATCCTTTGTCCAATACTACTTTTTTGCCAGATGCAATATCGCTTGCCACACAACGAAACTGAATTGGTAAATCATCAAAGCTGTCTACCCCATAAGAAAACCTTGTAAGAAAAGACAAAAGTGCACTTAAACTTTGACTGTCGATATAGCCTTTAGGCAACTCGACTCCATGTTTTGAAATAGGAAGCTCTGTGATGTAGCGGTTATAATAATACTTTTCTTCGATCACCACATTTCGATAGGGCATTTTATTAGTGAGTATTTTTTGCCAATCAACCCACATTGCAATGTCTATAATTTCGTCTGGAGTATACCCGAGTGCATACAACCCCCCAACGACACTACCCATGCTCGTGCCCGTCACAATATCAGGATAAATACCAGCTTCTTCCAAGGCCTTTAAAATCCCAATATGCGCCATCCCTTTTGCCCCTCCTCCACTGAGCACAACCGCTATTTTTGGTTGTTCACTGTCCTTTTGAGCAAAAAGATTAGAGCCAATTAATAGCAAAAACAACAAAAAGACAATAATCCTACTCATACACTAGACCGACAAAAGCACTTATTTAACTGTAAAACAAATATTTAAATAACAAAAGATATCCCATACAAAACTACGGAATTATTTTAAGAAAACATGCGTTCGACGTATAAAACGTATATTTTGATCTTAAATTTCATCAGCACCTGCATCTAAACTATTTTTCTGCCTTGCATTTCCGTCAAAATCAACCGTGGGGAATGCCGTCAAACCAACCGCCGCATTAACCGCAGATGATGCGCTCAATATATGCAAATCTCGGCTCAAAAAATCACGAAATCCAATATCACCGACACCCGTTATATTATTGCTTTGATTATAAAGAAGAGACGTGTACACAAAAGTAGATCCACCATCCGTTCTTATCGCAATATTACCAAAAATATCAAACGACACCCCCTCTAAATTATCATTGATACCAATCGGGGCTTTAGAACTAGATACGATGGTATTAAAACGAATAAGCGCATGCTTTATATGATTACTGACGTTTCCATTGCCTGCCAAATTTATCCCTCGTTTTCCATTATCATAAATGATATTATTCTCAATCAATAGCCGATCTGCATTTCCGGGATGGTCTGCATAATAGCTAATTCCGTGGTCTTTAGAATTGTATAATTTATTTCTAGAAATAGTACCGTAGGTTCTGATACTGATGCAGTTGCCTTGATCATTTATAATGTCATAAATGGTATTTTCGGTAATCGTCACATTAAATCCCTGAAAGTAAATCCCATGATGAGGCGCTCCCAACTGAGCCGATGTGTTATTAGTCCCTACATCGTGTATCACATTCCCTTTAATCAAAGTATTCACATGATTTTTGGGAGATAATATTCCATTTTCTTCTATGTCATAGATTTGATTATCAATAATTTTGACACCATCTGATGTACCGCTGTTTCTAAACCTAATCGCTTCTCCAGAAATATTTCTAAACGTGCAGTTTTTCACGCAAAGATTATTAACATCTCTAATCTGAAGCCCATCGCCTGATATGTTTTCAAACACACAATCCCTTATAACCACGCCGTCATAATCATGTCCATCTATCAAAAAAGTAGAATTAAACGTCTTATTTTCAATCGCTTTTGGCTTAGATTCTACCTGTTTCTGTTCCTCTACCTGTTCCTTGCAACTACAAAACAAGGCGAACAAAACAAGTAGTTTCATTATTAATTTCATCCCGAATATCTCAAATTATTGTTGATAAATCTATTTTGTACAATACGCCAGCAAAATCACCAACACATCTTGATCTTGATTATATAACAATAATCTCGACGCCATCTGAAACAAACGCCTTTTCTGCGTTCAAATCAAATATGTTGGTAAAAAGATAATTTTTTCAGGAAGCAAGCTCAAAAAATCCAAGAAGCAAAAGCAACGGTTTTTAAAAAATTCCGATTCTTCACAGAATCAAAAGAGTGATTTGGCTGGGGCTCGAACCCAGGACCCTCTCCTTAAAAGGGAGATGCTCTACCAACTGAGCTACCAAATCTTACTTATAAAACCAAAACGTTAATTCCAGTTAAATTTAAAAACTCGAAAATAATAAACTTGTCTATCAATTCCTTAACCTCTAAATTTGGAAGGCAAATATAAAGCCTCTAATCTAAAATGCAAATGCAATCCAAACTTTTTTTCGTTTTTATTCTATCATTTTTTTGTTTTGTCTCTATAGGCAAGGCTCAAAAAAAAATTGATGCACAGCTTTTAAAAAAAGCTGACAGCCTTTTTGAGGCAAAAAAATACACCGAATCCTTCAAATTATACCACGATATTTTTGACCTCAAAAAACGCTACACACAAGCCATGTTGCTGAAAATGGCATTTATCAAAGAGGGGTTAAGAGACGTTCCCGGCACTTTATTTTATCTAGACAAATACTACCAACTCACCAAAGATCGAGACGTCAAGCAATACATTATCAATCTATCACAAAAACACAAAATAACAGGTTACGATACTGGCGACAAAGAATATTTGCTCTATCTATTGAACAGCTACAAAGTCATATTTCAGATTATACTGTCTATTTTGTGTATCGGATTTTTAGGATTTATGATGTACAAAAGTTTCGTTTTCAAAGAATTTCCAAAATACAGTTTATCGTTTTTCATCCCTTTACTCATTGTGCTCGTCGTTCTGACTAATTTTATAAAAGACAAAAAAACGGCTGTTATCATCAAAAAAGACAACACTTTTGTCATGTCAGCACCATCAGCTGGAGCCAAAAAAATCACGACATTAAAAAGTGGCGAAAAACATGCACTTCTTGGGAAAGCCGATGTCTGGTGGAAGATCAAACTCTCTGATAATAAAACAGGTTATGTGAGAGAGCAAAATATTATCCGATAATGAAAAAAGTGCTTCTCAACATTTTTTCAAATACCAAGACTCGACAAAAAAACCAGCTTTACTCCCTATTTCTACTTCTTTTTTTTGTCAGCATTTACCTTTTCAGGAACTGCCAAGATTTGCACCCTGCTACAAAACCCTACACCGCTATCCAAGGCGACACAATGGGTGGCATCGCCTATCATGTCAAATTTGACGCAACCAGCACCACAATAAAAAAAAAGCAATTAGACTCTGTTTTAGCGCTTTTCAATCAGTCTCTGTCCCATTACATCCCCAATTCTAAAATATCAAAGTTCAACAAAAGAGATTCTTCGGTTGTTTTAGACAACTATTTTTATGCCGTTTTCAAAAAAAGCAAAGACGTGTTTTCCGATACCAATGGGGCATTTAACCCAGCGATTGGTCCCCTGATTGACTTTTGGGGATTTGGTCCAGGAAAAAAAACAACCATTTATCCCGATAGCAGCCGAGTTGATTCGCTGCTTTCGATGACTAATTTCAATCTTTTTAAACTAAAAAACCGAACCCTGACAAAGAAAAACCCTCTTTCTCAGCTCAATTTCAGCGCCATTGCCAAAGGGTATGCAGTTGATGTTTTATTTGATTTTATTAGTGAAAAAGGTGCGCAAAATATTTATGTTGACATCGGTGGAGAATGCCGTGCAAAAGGTCAAAACGACCGCCATCAAACTTGGGCTATAGGCATCGAGCAGCCCACTGACTCTGTCATATCATCCAAGCCCTACTCTATTATTCGGTTAGAAAATAGGGCGATTGCCACATCAGGCAATTACAGAAATTACCGCCATATCGAGCAACAAAAAATCGTCCATAGTATTGACCCTGTCAGCGGATATCCGACCAAAAACGCCCTTTTGTCCGTCTCGATTTTGGCAAAAGATTGCATGACCGCAGATGCCTATGCTACAGCGTGTATGGTCATGGGGCTCAAAAAAGCACAAAAACTCATCGAATCGCACCCCGACCTTGCGGGGTATTTCATCTTTGACACAAAAGGAAAGCCCTCGAGCTATGCGACCGACCGCTTTAAATCGTTTTTTGTCAACACCACAAAAAAGACACCTAGTCTCTAAAAATCAAACGTGAAAGCCCAATGAATAATTATAGTCAATGGATGTCTGCTGGTATTTTGTTTTTGACTGTTATACTGTCGACGGCATTTGCAAAAATAATACTAGAGCGCAGCAAACTCAAACTAGAGTATTGGCTCATTTTTGCCTCAACTTATTTGTTGACAACAACGATTGTACATCTCATCCCAGAGGTATATACAGATGGCGACCAGCATATTTCGAGTCTTTTCATTTTAGCAGGATTTCTGCTTCAATTATTTTTGGATTATTTGAGCCAAGGCATCGAACATGGTCACTCCCACCAGTTGCCAAAAGGTAGCACAGAGTTTTCGATGCGGTCATTGGTGATGGTGGCGTCTTTGGGTCTACATGCTTTTTTCGAAAGCTCTTTGTTGTCAGAAGATTACCTTTTTCATAATGACCATTCGCACGGGCATGCCAACTTGCTCATCAGTATTATATTACACAAGATTCCCGCCACAATCGCCATGTACTCTATTTTTCAAACATCCAAAAACAAGCAAATCGTCATATTGTATATGCTTGTTTTTGCGCTTTCGGCGCCCCTTGGTTTGCTGACAACCCCTTACTGGCTTCATTTATTCAACCCACAATGGGTCTACGCTGTGGTATGTGGCATGATATTGCATCTTGCCCTCGTCATCTTTTTCGAAAACCACAAACATCAGCCCAGTATCACCCGTATTTTCGTCATTCTGATGGGTGCGGGGTTAGCGTTAGTTGTCAATTTTTGGTCAAAATAAAGACGGGCAGCTCTGCCATCAACAAGGGACTGTATCTCAAAAAAGATGGCAGTACTTATTACTACAGCGAGGATAATTCTACTTGGTACACAAGTTTTAATACAGGCACAAAAGCGGGAACGTTCACAGATGTTACCGCAGCCAATCTACCAGCCAATGCTATCAACCTCACAGCAAAAGACATCACAGGCTACGACAAAACGGGCAGTCCCGATATCGGCGGAGCATATGAAGCACGATAGAGGCTGATAGAAGCATAGGAAAGCGGCAATAAGATAAAATATCCGTAGACGTTGTTTGCTAGGCAGCGTCTACGGATTGTTTTGTCTCGCTATGCTGCAAACCGCATCAAGGAGAAAATGAAAGCCTAGCAGCAGCGGATTTCGACAAGTTCAATGACACCACATACCTCCGTGGATAATAAATTCAGCAGGTTATTTATCATCCTGCTCAAACTAGAAAAGGGCGAATATACGTTCTAGGTCACCACGCAACATACGAGTGCCAAATCTTTCTAAAACGCCAAGGTGAGGTATTTGACAGATCTTTGACTGTTGTATAACGCTACTTTATAGTGTACAACAACGCTACAGGTTTTTTTAGGTTAAAAGATAATGTCATCATTTTGAGTGAGATTATTTATTCTATTTAACCATTTGATTTCTAGTTAAATATACGATATTTATGTCATATAAGCCATCTTTTTTCTAAACGAGCAACGGATTATTATATTTAAAAAACAATCAATCACTTCATTTGTTGACTATATTTGTGACTTTGTGCGGTTCAATTACCCGCCTTATCAAAAATTATGGAAACAGAATATATCGAAAAAGGCAAAGACGTTCAGGTATTGCCCGTCATGGAAATTTTTTTGTCACTACAAGGCGAAGGCAAGCATACTGGTGTTGAGGCATGGTTTGTTCGGCTTGCAGGGTGCAATGTCGGCTGTCATTGGTGTGATGTTAAAGATTCTTGGGAAAAATCCGAACATCCAGAAATGACCATTGATCAGATTGTAGATCCTATTCTATCATCTGATGTCAAATGGGTGATTATCACAGGTGGCGAGCCTCTGTTGTATGATTTGGAATCGCTGACAGGTAGGTTCAAGCGTGCTGGTAAACAGACCATGCTAGAGACATCAGGATCTGCACCGTTATCGGGTTATTGGGATTGGGTTACATGTTCGCCAAAAAAATTTAAAGCACCTTTGGACAGTGTATTGGCAGAGACAGACGAGCTCAAAGTGGTTATTTATCACCATTCTGACATTGATTTTGCCCAGTCTTTCGTAGCAAAACTTAATCCGCAATGTCGTTTGTCATTGCAACCAGAATGGTCAAAAAGAGCACAAATCACACCTAAAATAGACCAATGGATTGATCAAAATCCCAATTGGCATAAGTCAATCCAAACACATAAATATTTAGGGATACGGTGATTCAAAACAATGCATTGTTTTCTCGGCTTTTGCCCACGATGTCAGAGGCTTCTTTTTTGGTCAAAAATCAAATGAATGAATGGGGGAAGCAAAGAGTGCCGTTTGTGTTTTTGATTGATTTTGAGCTACAAAAACCAAAATTGTGGTTGATTGATCAACTTTCGGATTCACAGATTAATGTCAATTTTAGAGGTAGGATGTTCGAGTCGTTGCAAAGCGCAGAAAATAGTAAAGCGTCCCCTTTGACGATTTTGAACCAACAGCCAATTTCTCTCGACGATTATGCAATACAATATCATGAGGTACTTGGCTATTTGCACAGAGGGGACAGTTTTTTGACCAATTTGACTTGTCGCACACCCATTACAGTCAATGGTACGTTGAATCATGTGTACCATGCTAGTCGTGCTCCTTATAAGATGCTTTTGAAAAATGAATTTGTCTGCTTTTCTCCAGAAACATTTGTGCAAATAAAAAATGGTCAAATAAAATCTTGCCCGATGAAAGGGACGATATCAGCACAAGTTCCAGATGCGGCACAGATTATTATGGCGGATGAAAAAGAAAAAGCTGAGCATATTACCATCGTGGATTTGATTCGCAATGATTTGTCGAGAGTTGCGTCAAATGTGAGAGTTGACAAATTTCGGTATTTAGAAAAAGTCGAAACGCCAGACGGTGGGCTTTTTCAGGTATCCTCTGAAATAACAGGTCGGTTGATGGACAATTTTCATGATTATTTGGGAGATATTCTTTTTTCGTTATTACCAGCAGGATCTGTTTCGGGTGCTCCAAAAGACAAAACTGTGGAGATTATACGCCTTGTTGAGCCAAAATCTCGGGGGTATTTTACGGGAGTTATGGGGTATTTTGATGGTGAGAGCCTCGATAGTGCAGTCATGATTCGGTTTATCGAGCAATGTGATGGTTGCTTTTTCTTTAGAAGTGGCGGTGGGTTAACCGCCAACAGCCATTTGCAAAAAGAATACGAGGAAATGATACAGAAAATATACCTGCCGACAATAGCCTTATAAAATTTTCAAAACCGAATAAAGGTATGTTCCTCTCTGTGAAATCGTTCGGGAGGGGCAGGAAAAGGCTTGATTTACAAGGGCCATTAATTTTTGTGTTGAATTGTTTGTTGTATCCTTTCTTGCTTTATCATTAATGAATAAGTCCATTCTGCAATTTTTTGCTCGTAGTTATAGGCTTTTCCTGCCCAGTCGTGATTGCCTCCTTTTTCGTAATACAGTACATATCCGATATTTAGTTCTTTTAATTTTTTTGTGATTGTTTTGGGTCCGTCTAGTTTTAAAAATCCGACTTGATTTTTTTTGCAATAGTGGTGTGGGGCAGTGGCATATGGTACCAATCGGTCATTTGTCCCATGAAAAAATATGGCAGGAATGGCGACTTCTTTTGTTATATAATGCGCATCCATTACCGCACCAGCAAATGAAATAAGTCCTAGAAAATTATTTTTCGGGTATTTTAAATGAGCAAAATCAGGGTGATGTTTCATGAATACTGTATTTAGAACAGCCTCTGCACCAGCACTGCTGCCCGCTAAAATAATTTTAGTTTTGTCTATATTATTTTCAGTGTTGATGAGAAAGTGTACGGCTTTTAATATGTCTTCAGATGTGGCAACAAATGTTTTTATTTTTTCTGATTTTGGACATTGACAGCCAAATCCGTTTTTCTTTCCTTTTCGCGTTAATCTATAGCTTATTGAAGCGACTAGGTAGCCTCTTTTTGCCATATTATTGGCAAATTTTGCCTCTAGTGGGTTGTCTCTATTGCCGCCAGCAAAACCACCACCATGCACCAATACTATTAATGCTCTTTTGGTGTTTTTTGCACGAATAGGTTGATAAAAATCCAGCTGAAGTTGGGGTGCGTATGTAAGTGTGCGTTTAGAAATATCAGTAAAAACTTCATTGATATAGACTGTCTGAGCGGAGATTTTGGTATAGCACAATATAAGTAAAAAAATGCCGATGATATTATGTGTGATTTTTTTCATAGATGCTTATATTGAATTGTTTGAACTAAATGAATGGAAGTGTTTATATTTTAATAACCTTTGTTGGTTTACCAATGCCATTTTCATTGAAAGCTTCGATAGAAATATAATAAGTCGTGTTTTTATCAAATGTACGCATTAACAACTCATTTTTGCCGTATATTAACCATGAGTTGTATAATTTGTTAGGTGCGATGCCCCAGCGAATGTTATAACCTGTTGCGTTGTTCATTTTTTGCCATGTAAAAGTTGCATCTCTGGTGTCGTCATGTCTTTTGGCTCGAAAATCACGTACAATTTTAGGTTTTTTGCCGTGACCAAGACCAAAAACCCTTATATCCGAAAGTGCTAAATATGGTGTAGGCACATGAATATTATTGTACCTTACATATCTTGCTTCTACAGGAAAATCTAATTCTTCGTAGGCATTAGGGGCATCTTTATAGCTTTTACTTTTGTCGACAATTTTTGTCCAATTCTGTCCATCTTTAGAGGCCTCTATGGTGTATCTATGGTAAAAATTGTCTTGTCGGTTATAGATACCAGATTTATAATCATGAAAATTGATTTGTATGGCATAAACTTTTTGGATTTTCTCTAAATCAATTTTGATCCATTGTTGGTCATCATTTTTTTCTGCTACCCAAAATGTTTTGGCATTTTCATCGTTTAAAATTTCGGATACAATTTCTCCTTTTTTGTTTTTTGTGACTTTGATGTCCCGTTTTTCAGGTTTATAGTCTGTGTTGATGATAGTTGAACGGTATTGTTGTAGTTTTGATGTGGATACGACGATTGGTTTTTTGTAGGATAGTAACATCCACCCAGTTGGTTGCCCAGCTTTTCCTGGGACTGTAGCGGCATACCTTGGATAATCTCCATAATGTGTATTGCTATGCATTAAACCTTGCTTGTCAAAATAGACAGGAAACATTGACAGTCGCCTTTCCCATATTACATTTGATGATAGTGCCATAGAAGCAAAATGCCAATATTGACCTTTGGTGTCCAGTAATGTGGCACCATGTCCAGCCCCATTCATAAAACCACCAGGCTTATAGGACATGGGATTGTTTTTCATATATTCAAATGGTCCCAAAGGGGTATCACCTACATAAACACCATCTCCATAAACGTTAAATTGAGTGCCAGGTGCTGCGTATTGCAAATAGTATTTCCCATTGTGTTTGGTCATCCAGGGTCCTTCCATATAACCCTCTTTCAAATCTTTATGAAAATGATTTTCGCCAAACCTCTCCCAGCCATGCTCTTTTTCCACCAAATTAAACAATGCTCTGGGTTTTTTGTCTATTGGAATAAAACGCTTTGTCATATCCAATTGCTTTGCTCTAATGGGTAATTTGTTAGAGGAGCCCCAATACAAATATGCTCTATCATCGTCATCAATGAATAATGCTGGATCCTGTAGGTTTCTTAGTATTGAAGGTGTTGACTTCCAATCGCCTTTCTTTGGGTTATCAGTGTATAACACACTCATTGCTCCAGAGGGGTCTCCCATCACGTATAGTAATGAGTCCTTGTAATTATGCGCAGCTGGTGCATTTGAGCCTTGAAAATACCATTTTTGTGGTTTGATAAATGTCCATGAGAATAAATCTTTGGAATGCCAATAGCCAAATGACCTTGTTACAAACATATAATACTCTCCTCTAAACTCCACGATGGCTGGATCTGCTCCTGAACGATATGATTGATCTTTGTCCGAGTTGTATACCATGTAGGTATAGTCCAAATCCATCGGATTACAATACGTTTTTTTTTGGCTAAAAACAGCGGTTGACATCATTAAAAAGAACACTAATAGTATATTGGTCATAGTAAATGATATTTTGAAATTTAAAATTGTCTTCATAATTGAGTTGATATATTTATGATTTTGACTTAATTGTAAATCCGAGTTTTCTCAGTCCTTTTTGTACTTCGGGTGCTTTCATAAATAGTCTCCAAAGCAATCCTGTTCTGTAATTTTCTATCATGACAGGTATTGGACCTTGGTCAATGGCTAAATATCTTTTTACATACCAATTAGACTGGTGGCTATAGGCATCAAAAGGGCCATATTTACCTATTAACGAGTCGGCATCTTCGTATAAATAATGTAAATACACCATGCTTTTTTTCGGGGTGTAAGGGAATGAAGATAGTGCCGCTGTAGGAGAAATTACGCCCAAATCACGCTCAGGACGATGGACTTGATATCCTTTCATAGAATAACTTGACGTTAACCCCCAATTTTTTTTACCGTAACCTTTAAAATGTTTTGGGTTCTTGAGGCAATATTTGTAATGAATATTTGCAATATTGACATTCAAATCCCAGTAATCAGCATATTGGTCTTTGATAACCCGAGGGTCAAGACCTAAATAAGAGTAATGAGCCCAAAATAGTGGTCCTATTGGCTGTTTATCATTTTGATAATAATTTAGAATTGTGGGGATACCCAAATAACTTTGATTTGATTTGATTTTGCCATTACCAGCCCAGCCTTTATGATATACAGACGGTGTAATTGCATGTGTCGGTGATGATGCACCTAGGATGTACATAATCAAACATTCGTTATACCCTTTTACAGCAAAATTTTTCTTCCATTTGTATTTTGGTGACCAGTGCCAGTATAGCGTTTCTTTACCGTTTGTGTACCAATTAAAATCTACAGCTTGCCATAATTTATTAATTTGGCTTATATATTGGCTACCTATATTTTTTTCTTTTAGGTACTCTCTCATTGTTAATAAACCTTGCATCATAAAAGCTGTTTCGACGAGATCCCCTCCGTCATCATCTTCATTGAATGGTTTAACTTTTCCAGTTTTGCCATTCCACCAATGGGGAAAAGCTCCATGAAAAGAGTCGGCATTTTCAAGGAAGTGAAGGGCTTTATCCAATCGTTTTAACAACATATCTTGAGTGATAAAACCTCTTTCTACACCTACAATCCATGCCATAATGCCAAACCCAGATCCGCCACTTGTTATGACGGATTTGTCATTAAGAGCGTAGATATTGTCAAGGTGAAGCCGCTCTCGTGCAAGACCAGAATGTTCTTCTGCACCGTTCCAAAAGTATTGAAATGTTTGTTTTTGAATTTTGTCTAATATTTCGTGGTCTGTGTATTTTTTATTTTGATGATGTTTTTGCTTTGTATCATCACATGAGATTAAAGAGGATATTGCCCCAATCAAAAAAAATATTTTGAGATTCTTTATGGTCATTATTTTTTGTTTTAATATGTTCCTTTATAAAGGTGGTCAAATCGTTTGCCGTAATCTCTCCTCAAAGGAATTTGCTGCCCTTTTGTTTCTTTTAGCCAATCGAAGATATCACCTCTTAGTTTTTTCGCTATATCGGCGTATTTCGGATTACGAATTAGGTTATGAGCCTCTTCTGGATCGTTTTCCAAATCATATAACTCATTGATATCCCAGAGACCATAATATCTGATAAATTTGTATTTGCTTGTTCTGACAGCGTGTACTGTTGGCGTTTGCGGGAAGGGTCTTTCCCAAAAATATTCGTAATAAATACGATCTCTCCAATCATTCAAGGGTTGATTTTCTAATGCTTTTTTGAATGACGCACCATCCATATTACTGGGTTTGGAAATGCCCGCCAAATCAAGGATAGTCGGTGCGATGTCTATATTTTGAATTAAAGACTTGATTTTGACAGGCTGTTGTATCATTCCTGGTGCATATACCAAAAGAGGCACTTTCATAGACTCTTCGTAGGCATGTCTTTTGTCGATAAGACCATGCTCTCCAAAACTAAACCCATTATCACCCATATAGAAAATCACGGTATTGTCTAATTCTCCAGATTTTTCTAATGTTTTTAAAATAGCCGCAATGCTCTCGTCAACAGCCAGTAGGCACTCAAGATATTGTCGATAAAAATCGTCAAACTTGATTTTACCATGGTACATATAATCGACTCCGTGCCAGCTATTGCGTTGCTTTTTTACCCAATCGGGAACATCTTTGTAATTATATTTTTTTGAAGATTCATTTTTTGGAGGGTTCATTGTGATGGGATATACGGGAGTTTTACCACTGTATTTTCCTTTGTGCCTCATAGATGGGATAAACTCAGAATGAACGGCTTTATGACTGACATAAGCAAAAAATGGCTTTTGTTGATTTTGTCTGTTTTTTATCCAGCTAGTAACGTGCTCGGTTAGTAAATCAGTTATATAAGTGCTGTCTGTATATTGCTTTTCTTTTCCGTTAATATTTAATTTTG
This sequence comes from Lottia scabra, assembly GCA_029955415.1. Classification (NCBI taxonomy): domain Eukaryota; kingdom Metazoa; phylum Mollusca; class Gastropoda; family Lottiidae; genus Lottia; species Lottia scabra. The sequence goes on from JARJEI010000086.1 coordinate 95,160, forward strand.
GATTATAATAAACGCCTTGACCTTTGAAACTAACCCAATGGTCAAACCCTTTTCTGGGATTTGCATTGTGTTCTCCCATATGCCATTTGCCAAAAAAAGATGTTTCATACCCATGTTTTTGCAAGTATTGGGGAAAAAAAGTCACAGAATCCGCGACGAGCGATTGATTATCTACGACCCCATGATGATGCGAGTATTGACCAGTCAAAATAGACGCACGGCTTGGTGAACATAAAGATGTTGTGACAAATGCATGTTCTATATGAGCACCTTCTTTGGCCATTTTGTCCATATTGGGCGTTTTTAAATATGGCACTTTGCCAGTGAATCCCATAAAATCATACCGATGATCATCGCTCAAAATAAATACTATGTTTGGGGGTTTTAAATATTTATTTTGTACAGTAGATTTTAGATAAACAGGCTTTTCTATTTTTCTATTTTCTTCATGTTTTTGTTGGCAAGAGGATACCATTAACGCTAGTAGAATTACAATATTGATAAAAGAAATATTGGTCATTATTTTCATATCGAGTTTATATTTTGTTACTCACTTTATCTTGTAAGTGTCAATGTCATTTTCTTATTTTCTTGTGCATTTTTTCCAACAAACACTTCAAAATCACCGTCTTCTGCAATGTGATTTAATTCACTGTTATAAAACTTTAAATCCTCTTCTGTTAAGGTGAATTTGACGGTTCTTGTTTCGCCTTTTCGAATCATAATTTTCTGAAAACCTTTTAGTTCTTTTTGTGGAGGAGTAATGCTTCTAATACACATCATGGGTGTACAACTGTACAATTTCATGACCGTCATACAAGCCAATATTTTTTATATCAATACTAACTTCGACGGAATCATGTCGTTTCATAATTTTATTATTAAGCTGAAGGTTGCTGTATTCAAATTCGGTATAACTCAATCCATATCCAAAAGGGAGCAAAGGCGTGTTTTTTGAGTCTAAATAATTACTTTTAAATTTTTTAAATATATCAGGAGGCATGTTTGGTCTTCCTGTATTTTTCATATTATAATAAATCGGAATTTGCCCTACATTTCGAGGCCAGCTATTAGTTAATTTTCCTGAAGGGTTATAATCACCAAATACGACGTCAGCGATGGCATTTCCGGCTTCTACACCGGGGTGCCATACCTGTAAGATGCTCACTGGTAAATTTAATAAGTCTTTGATGACAAGAGGTCTTCCGCTCATAAGGATGACGATGACGGGTTTTCCTGTTGCAACTAATTTTTTGACAAAGTCAAGTTGCTGTCCAGGAATCGTGATGTCTGTTCTGTTAGATGACTCACCACTCATCTCTGTGGCTTCTCCAATTACAGCAATAATGGTATTGGCGTTATTGACTATGTCAAGTGCTTCGTACATTAATTTCGATGACTTTTTGCTGATATTGACGCGTTTTCCAAAAACATTTACTTTTTTAGCATACGCCAAATCATCAATAATATTTGTCCCTTTGGCATATAGTAGGTTGACGTTAGGTGCGGTTTTTTCAAACCCTTCTTTGACCGTAATGGCCAATTTATAATCTCCCGTCGGTGCCCAAGTGCCAAGCATATTGGCTCGATTATGTGCTAGTGGTCCGACCAAGGCAATTGAGCCTTCTTTTTTTAATGGTAAATAGTGGTTATGATTTTTTAAAAGAACAAAAGAATGTGCTGCCATCTCTCGAGCAAATTGTCTGTTTTCATCTGTCAAAATATTGTCTTTTGCTCTTTTTTCATCCAAATACCGAAAAGGGTCATCGAAAAGTCCTAGCTTGTATTTTGCAATTAATATTCGCCTTGCAGCTTTTGTAATATCGGTTTCTGTCACTTTTCCCTCTTTTAGGGACTTGATTAGAGTGGTCAAAAACCCTTCTCCTACCATGTCCATATCCAATCCCGCTTTTAGAGATTGTACTGATACAGATTGTAAGTTTCCTACCCCGTGTGTGACCATTTCATTGATTGCAGTATAATCTGATACAACAAAACCATTAAACCCCCATTTTTTTCTCAATATGTCGGTTAATAACCAACGGTTGCCTGTAGAAGGGATGGCGTCTACATCATTAAACGCAGTCATGACACTGCCTGCTCCTGCGTCTATTGCGGCTTTGTACGGAGGAAAATATTGATTGAACATTTTCACTCTGCTCATATCTACTGTATTGTAATCCCTGCCACTCTCTACAGCTCCATATAATGCAAAATGTTTGACACAGGCCATCATCGTTTCTGGTCTGCTCAAATCATCTGATTGATAGCCTCGAACAACGGCTTTTGCGATTTGAGATCCCAAATAGGGGTCTTCTCCAGCGCCTTCTGCTATTCTGCCCCAACGAGGGTCTCTGGCGATGTCCACCATGGGCGAAAAATTCCAATTAATACCATCTGATGTCGCTTCTTTTGCTGCAATCATTGCGGCTTTTTCGATGCGTTTTATATCCCAAGATGCCGACATGCCTAGTGGAATGGGAAATGTTGTTTTGTAGCCGTGTATGACATCGGATCCGATTATTAAAGGGATTTTTAATCGTGTTTCTTCTACCGCTATTTTTTGTGCTTTTCTTATTTTTTGAGGTGATGCAATGCCAAAAAGCCCTCCGACTTGACCGTTTTTTATTTTTTCTAAAACGTTTTTGCTGACGACTTCTCCCGTTACCACACCACCTGGAGTCAAAAGATTCAACTGACCTATTTTCTCTTCGATGGTCATTTTTGACAACAAATTTTCAACATATTGAATTTTTTCAAAAGCATTTGTGCTGGTGCTATCTCTGTCATGGTGTTGGCAAGACAAAATCGTTGTGCCCACCAACATGACAAAAAAGAATTGGGTTATGGTATTAATCATTACAATTTGATTATTAATAAATTAAAGATATTTTTCGTTTTTCTGTTTAATGGCTTATTGTAAATCCTAAATATTTAAGTCCAGCTTTTACTTCTGGTGCTTCCATAAATAAATTCCACAACAAACCTGTTCTGTGATTTTCGATCATGATTATGATAGGACCTTGATCTATTCCCAAATAAGCTTTTGGAAACCAATTTTTCTCTAAATGGTACGCATCATAAAATCCATATTCGCCCCATAGTTGATCACCTAGAATATAATAAAAATACTTTAACGCTTTCGTTGATTCTGTCGGTGTATATGGAAAAGAAGATAATGCTGCTGTTGGTGTAATTGTACCATTATCAGTATTTGGACTGTGAACAGAATATCCATCAGGGTCCAAACTTGCCGTTAATCCCCATGCGTCGCTTGAGTAACCGTTGTGCTTTTGCGTATTTTCTGCACAGTATGCATGGTTAATTTTGCTATGGTTGAGCCCTTGTGTAAAATAATCTGCATATTGGTCACTTAATTTTTTAGGATTAAGACCCAAAAAAGAGTAGTGACAAAAAAACAGAGGCATTTTCATTGGGTTACCAAGCGGTACAGTATATCCATAATATGCTTGTGTATTTTTAAAATCACCATTTCTAGTCCACCCTTTGTGATAAGCGTCAGAAGATATGCGGTGAGTAGCAGATGAAGCGCCTAAAACGTAAGTGATGAGTGATTCGTTATACCCTTCTATTTCATGGTTTTGCAGCCATTTCTTTTGTGTAGAGTAATGCCAATATAATACGTTATAATCGTCATTTGGTCTGTTAGTGTCTATATCTTTTATTTTTTTGTCAAACCAATCCCATTCTACAGCTTGCCATAATTTGGTAATTCTATTGATGATGTCTTTTTCTTCCGCTACCGAGGGATTCATATATTGACGGTATGTGATGAGACCTTGCATCAAGAATGAGGTCTCGACAAGATCTGCTCCATCATCATTATCAGAAAATGGTATTATTTTGCCTGTAGTGCCGTTGTACCAATGTGCAAATGCACCTTTTACTTTTTCGGCACTTTCTAAAAAATCTAATAACTTTTTTATAATCGTAATGCCTTCTGACCGTGTGATGAACCCTCTTTCTACACCGACAATCCACGCCATTACACCAAATCCAGTAGCACCAGTGGTGACAATATTATCATTGTGCTTGTTTTTGCTTTCTCGCGCCATGCCAGATATTGGGTGTGCAAAATCATAAAAATATTTGAATGTGTATTCTTGTGTTTTGGTGAGCAGTTCGTCATCTGTGATAACAGGAAAAGTCGTTTTAGGCTTGTATATTGTCCAAAATGACTTTTTCAAATCTTCTTTCAAAACACTTTTATCTATGGATGCAAGACCTTTCAGAAAGGTGAAATGGTACAAATGGTTTGACTGTAAGTCTTCTAAAATTGTCAGTTGGATGACTTTAGACGACTTTTTTTTGACTTGTATTTTTATGACATTGTTGCTTGTGCTTTTTAGTTCGATAAAATCGACAACATCATCAACGTCTTTGTCAAAACTGATTTCAAAAACAGGTGATAAAGGGATATTAATCCATTTTTGCTTGTTTAACAAATCATCATCCTTTCGATTTTGATATGAAATTGATGTAATTTTTAATGGAAAGGCTTCGGTTTTGAAATTGAATTCGATACCGTTAAATGACTTTCCTCTGTTACTTTTTATGGATTTATCTAAAACAACTTTATAGGTTGTCAAAGGTAATAGCGTTTCATTTGGACGGATGTTGACACTTTTGTTTTCGTTAAACAAAGTGATGCTAACTCTGAGAGGTGTAGTCTCTTTTCCCTTCTCAAATATCTGTATTGAAGTATTATTAACCGAGTTTTTGTCCAAAGCCGTATTAAAAACTAATACCAAAGGTTGGTTCAAAGGTGCGTCTGAAGACAAACCATTTTCTAGATTAACAGAATAATTGCCTACCCTTGCCTGAGTGATGAGCGGTTGATTGTTCTTGTCCTCAGCATCATCCTTTGGATCCGGTTGCGAATCACTACAAGCCCCTAATAAAATAAGAAATAAGGAGAGATATCGATACATATGTTATTAGATTTGGATAGAAAAGATTTATTTTTAAACATTGAGACCCTTGCATAATTGTAAATAGGCATACATTCTAAACCAAATAACTTTAACCTACTTCTTATTCAAAAATTTAAACACCAGATTCCGGTGTTTAAATTTTTTCAAGCGTCGCATATTCTTGTTATTTAAATTATGCAAAGGTCTCATATTATTCTTCATCCTTAAGTGCTGTGATTTCATCGGAGGTTAACACCTTGTTAAAAATGCGAAGCTCGTCAATCAAACTTTGATCGGATTTATGATTCCATTCAACAAAATTAGGTGCACCAGAACCTATGGAAAGCGGTGCACAATCCGACCAGTCAATTGGTGCCGTTAAGTCACTTTCTGCTGCCGACGTACCATTGAGATATAGAGTGGCTTTGTCCGTAGCGATGGTAAATGCAATATGCACCCAGTCGTCCGATACTGTGAGATCGGCACCGTCAACCCAAACGTCAGTTTCGCCGATTCCAACATTAAGTTTTACACGTTGGGTGGTGGCATCCCCTTCTCGTAATAATCTAAAGCCTTTGTTTCGGTTGTTGTTGTTGGCGGGGTCTTCGTCTTCGTCGGGAGGAGCGACTGTCAATATGCCTGCTCTGTCAGGATCTGCATTGACTTTGTACCAAAATGCGACGGTTAAAGTGTTAGTTTTGGCAATTTCTGTGATAGGAAAAGTGCCGTAGGCATCGATTTTGCCTTTATAGGCTTTTCCTTTTTTGCCGCTTTCGTAACTAGGTGATCCAACGATTTCTCCGTTGGTAATACTGACCAATTCGGTCATACTATCATTAAAAGGGAGGTATATTATTTCACCATTTTTTGGTTTGTAGGCTTCACTTTTAGAAAAACTAATGGTCTTTTCTGTCTTTTTTCCCGAAGTGTCAATTGCAGTCACGATCAGCGTGTGGTCGCCGTTGGTCAATTCGGGAAATGGGTAAGATATATCAACATTTCTGTAGTCTTTGAATGTGCTGATCTCGTGAATTTTTTGGTTGTCCAAATCAATGGTAATATTTTTGATTTCGATATCATCAGAAACGTTTAACACAATATCTAGGGAAGCTGTGTCATCTTTCACTTTGATTTCGGTTCCCTCAGATGGGAAGGTGAATTCAACTTTAGGGTCTTCTGTGTCAGGTCCTGGGTCGACAGCATTGATTGCATCTATTCCTGGATTACAGGCATTCATTATTAGCATTGATAGTACTACTATTAATGTTTTTATAGTATAATTTTCTTTATATAATTTCATGACTCTGGGTTTTATATTTTTATTTTAGTTGTGGTAATTGGTCCACTTGCTTGATTGGATAGGGGTAATTGATTTTATCTTCCGAAAATGTTACTTGGACTCGCTTGGTCGATTCTTCTGATAGATAGGTTAATTCAGAGTACTTTTCATGACGGATTAAATCGTAATATCGTATTCCCCATTCTAAACCTAGCTCGGCAAGCTTTTCGTCCATCACTATATCCAAATCAACAGTTTGTAGTGGGTCCATTTTTGCTCTTTCCCGTACGTCATTGACAGCAGAAAGAGCTGTTTTGCCATTATCTGATGCTCCCATGACAATGGCTTCTGCATGTATTAGTAGAATTTCGGCATATCTGATGCAAATAAAATTTTTATTAGAACCATACTCATTTCGTCCTGTAATATGTTCGTCAGAAGGCAAATAGTGTTTGCCACTAGAAAACCAAGTCCTTGCATTATCTAATATTTCATCTCCAGAAGGTGTCATATTAGAAATATAATCAGGAAGCGTTGCGTTTTTTGGATTCTTTTTTAGTTCTTCAATCCCAGAGTTACTAAACAATACACTGGTGACTAACCTATCTTCTTCACCCCTTTCGAGCATAAATTCGATATATTTGATGGTTGGAGCATAAAGCCCCCATCCGCCTTTTGAATTTGTAACTTTGGGATTCCATTGATTAGGTCCATAAGGTGCATAAAGAAACCCAAACCTATCTACAGACTCTTGTCCAAAATCAGAATATTGGAACTCAAAAATATTTTCGCTACTGAGCTTTCCAGGTGTTTTGAATAAAGTATAAAAGTCCGAATGCAAACTAAACTTCCCTGAGTTAATGATTTCTGCAGTTACAGCTGTTACTTCATTCCATTTTTTCAACTCTAATAATGCCAATGCTTTAATAGCCAGTGCAGTATATTTTGTAATACCACCTTTTACATCTGTTCGTTCGCTTGGGTGTACATCGGGGAGCAAAGGTATGACAGCGGTCATTTCGTCTACAATGAATTGATAGGTTTCTGATTTTGTTGATGGTTCTTTTGATCCTATTTCTATTAGATCAGAACTAGTTGGAATTAATATTGCTTTATACAATCGGTTAAGCTGAAGTAACATAAAAGCATTGAGTGTTTTACACTCGGCAATATATTGACCTGCCAAGGTGGCATCCGCACCAGCGTCTTTGTAAAGGTTAATTTGATCAATGCTAGTGTGCACATTGAATATATCTCCATACCAATTAATCCACATCTCATTATTCATCCAATCTTGTATATAATCATATTCATTGGCTTTCAATAATTCATTTTGGTCGCCTCCAGCTGCAACGTCATCCCCTCTTACGCTAATAAGAAGATGTTCTACCCAATGTCTAGTGTATACACTTTGATATGCACCCAATAGGGGTTTAATCATATTGTCTGATTGGCTATAATCTATATCCGCTGTTAAAACCAAGTTCTCTATCGGCTCGTCCAAAACTTTTTGACATGATAGTGTACAGATTACAATACTGATAAATGTTGTTATATAAGTGTAATATTTCATGATATTTTAATTTAAATATTGAATGATTTTAGAAAGTTATATTGATGCCAAATGTGTACACTGCTGGTATAGGATATGTTTGGTTATCTCGTCCTCTCTGGTTTGTTACTTCTGGGCTAAATCCATTATAACTAAAGATTGTCAACGGCTTTTCGGCAGTTACTGAAAATTGTGTGTTTGGCATTTTAACGCCTAGAATAGATTGATTGATTAGTCGGTATGACAGCACTATATTTTGTATTCTAAAATAAGAACCATCCTCCAAGAAAAAATCATTGGTCGCTAGGTTCCAACCAGTATTTCTTAAGGCTTTTGCCGAAGGATAATCGTTGGAAGTCCCCTCTCCATGCCATCTATTTGTTGCCAAATCTGCGTCAAAATTTATATTAGGATTTTGATTTAAATCTGACCTTTTAACGTTCGCTATAACATTACCTGTCTGCCCTTGAAAATTGGCTGATAGGCTGATGTTTTTATAGCTTAGACCTAAATTAAACCCATAAGTCAATGTTGGGAAATAAGATCCCAAGAATATGCGATCCTCATCATCGATTTTACCATCACCATTGACATCTCTGTATTTAAAGTCCCCAGGTTCTAATTTATTATCAACTGCTATTGGGTCATTTGTAACTTCTTCTTCTGTTTGGTAGACTCCTATAACTTCTCTTCCATAAAAAGAAAATAGAGGTTCTCCAACGACTGTTCTTTGTCGTAATACATTACTACCTTGGTCAATAAACGTCTGTCCATTGCCGATGCTGGTGACTTCATTTTTTAACGTTGCAATATTGCCTCCTATATTGTAAGACCAGTCGCTTATTTGGTCACTCCAGTTAACAGTTAACTCGATACCAGAGTTTGTCATTGCACCAGCATTTTTTCTTACTGTAACATTTGTGACAGGTGTCTGGACAGGGAGTGCCACGTTGTTTGTATTTCGTGTATAATAGTCAAGGTCTATCGTGAGCCTTTCGTTTAACAGTCTAGATGTTAATCCGATATTGGTTTCTTCTGTCACTTCCCATTCCAAATAACTAAATGTCGACGTCGTGACAGTGCCTGTTTCTTTCTTATCGTCTATTGCAACTATTTGATTTGAGGTAGTATATGTACCATCACTTGCATCTATTTTATCATTGCCCAATTGTCCCCAACTGCCTCTTACTTTTAAGAAATTGACTGCAGGAATGTTGAAAAATGGTTCGTTTGAAATGTTCCAACCCAATCCTATTGTAGGAAAATACCCCCATTTTTGCTGATATTTTGAGCTCCCATCAGCTCTGTAAGTTAAATAAGCTAAATACCTGTCTTTGTAATTGTAAGCAAGTCTACCAAAATAGGACAAGCCATACTGTTTAACACCATCATCATTTACACTACCTTGATTAATGTTGCCGTCTTCAACTTGTGACAAATACCATAGCTCTTCTTTGTCTCGAGGAAAATTATTACCACTGGCAGATAAGGATTTGGTCGTTAAATCTCGGTAAGAATACCCAACAGTAACGTCTACTTTGTGGTCATTGAATTTGTTTGTATAGGTAAGAATATTATCCAATATTTGCCTGTACTTGTTGTTGAACTTGCGCGTTAAAGTTCTATTGGCATTATTTACTGCTAAAGGATTGATGAAATAATCAAACGTAATGTTTCTTTCTTGGGTGTTTTGGAATGTGAAATTGTATGTGGACTTAAATTTTAACTTATTTGGTATAATTTGAAATTCAGCATATATAGAAGCTAGTAGTTTCCTGTCTTCACTTTGATTATTAGTGGTTGTCATGGGGACAAAAGGATTATGATTGGCTCTATAACCGATTACTTTGGCACTAGATAAATCACTTGTTGCATTAGGGTCTCTCAAGTCTTCTGGTTCGTGCGATGGTATGACTGGTAACGCTTGGTAGGCTTCTCTCCATGCTCCACTTGGACTTCGCCTTTGTGCGTTGCTCCATAGTATGTTTGTCCCTACTTTAATATATTTTGAAATTTCATAATCTAATTTGGTTCGTATATTGACCCTGTTATAACCATTTGACATATTTAAGATACCTTCTTGTTGAAAAAAACTAGTCCCAATTGAATATGTTGCTTTTTCGCTTCCTCCCGTTATGTTGACGGTATGGTTTTGTATAGGTGCTAATTTTATTATTTCATCATACCAATCTGTATTGACATCAGGTAGGTTTGGGTTCACTCGGCTTCTTCCATATCTCTGCATGGCATTGTCCAAGGCTGCATTGGCAGTTACATCTTCTGATTCTCTCACCATATTTGCAAATTGCTCGGCATTGGCCATTTTCAATACATTTTGCGCTCTCTGTACTCCATAGTAACCATTATAGGTCACCTTTGTTTTTTGGTTCTTAGCACCAGATGAGGTTGTAATCAACACGACACCATTTGCTGCTCTTACACCATAGATAGCAGCTGCAGATGCGTCTTTGAGTATAGACATAGATTCTATATCGCTTGGATTCAAGAAATCTATATCATCAAAAAACATACCGTCTACGACAAATAATGGCGATGTATTGCCAAATGAGCCAACTCCTCTGACTCTGATAGAGGGAGAAGAACCAGGTTCTCCCTTGTTAACAATTTGCACACCAGCTATTTTTCCTTGTAGTGCCTGTAATGGTTGGCTAGCAGGGGTTTTGATCAAATCTTCTGTTTTGATGGTTGTGATGGCAGATGTCAAGTCTTGTTCTCTTGCCTCTCCGTATCCTATTACGATGACTTCGTCCAAAGCCTTATTATCTTCTTTCATGGATGTTTCGATGACAGACCTTCCGTTAACAGCCTCCTCTACTGATATAAACCCAATAGAAGAAATGATTAAAGTTGCATTATCGGAAACCTGAATGGAATATTGTCCATCACTATTTGTTATTGTGCCATTTGTATCGTTTCCCTTTTCGAAGACACTGACACCTACCAACGGGTTGCCTTGTTGGTCTTTTATAGTGCCTGTTACTGTATTGTCCTGCGCAAATGCTGAGAAAAAAGAAAGTGACAGGAAAATAAATAGTAATTTTTTCATATATTGGTTTTTATGGTTGTGTTAATTTTTTTGACTACTCTACAAAGGAATGTTAAAAATGTAAGAAATAAAAAATGAAATAATTCATCAAAAACTTATATAAAACAATGGATTCATAAATAATAATGAAATTATTGTGTTTTTTTATTAACGTATTTATGACGTATTTTTTTTATATAAATTATTGATTGTTAAATATTTATTAAAAAACAAAATTTATTTTTTAATTCCAATTAAAAAATTTAAGACTTGAATATTTTTATAAATTAAAAATCATGTTTTATTTATTTTGATGAGTTTTTGTATACTTATGGGAGAGTAGATCTTGTTTGTACACTCTACTAATCTGAGTTCGACGTTGGGCGAACACCATGCCAATCTTCGCAAAGGTTTTGACCATTGGGTCAGTTTCAATGGGCAAGGCGTATATTACAACCCTACACTAAACATCAACGGAAAAGAAAAACAATACACCGATAGCACTTATATCACCGATTTGTTAACAAAACATACCATAGATTGGCTCAAGCAACGTGACAAGCAAAAATCATTCTTTGCCTATCTCAGCCACAAAGCCGTGCACGCTATGTTCAAGACCGCCCAAAGACATATCGGAAAATACAAAGATTAAGAAACCCGTCTACCCTCCTACGATGTTTCCTCCAAAAAATAATAACCACTACGATTATGACAATCTACCCGACTGGGTAAAAAAGCAACACAACAGTTGGCATGGTGTTGATAATATGTACCACGGTCAAATCAAATTCGATGATTTTTATAGGAATTATTTAGAATGCCTAAAAGGTATCGACAAAAGTATCGAGCGCAGCATCAAAACACTAAAAGACGAAAGAGTACTCAAAAATACCGTAATTTTTTATATGGGAGACAATGGGTTTAGTTTTGGCGAACACGGTCTGATTGACAAAAGGCAAGCCTACGAAGAATCCATGCAGGTGCCACTGTTGATCTATGCCCCTGGCATGATTGCTCCCAACACAAAGATAAAAGAGCTGATTCAAAACATTGATATTGGTCCAACAATTTTAGATCTAGCGGGAATTTCTAAACCTAACAATATGGACGGACAATCTTTCAAAACCATACTAAAAGGTCAAAAAATCGATGACTGGAGAAACCGCATTTATTACGAGTATTTTTGGGAGCAACCTTTTCCTCAAACTCCTACAGTGCACGCCGTGCGCACAGATTGATTCAAATTCATCCGCTATTATGGTTTTGGGACATCAACGAATTAACGGCTTACAAAACAACCCCAACGAGGCGCACAATCTCATTCGAAATCCAGAATATACCGAAACCGCAGAGCAACTGAGAAACGACATATTTAAATGGCTAAAAGCAACCAACGGAGAGAAAATCCCCTTAGGAAAGACCGTGGCAAACGATTTGACTACAAATACAAAGGGACTTATTGATGAACGTTTTTAGAAGGACTCTCTCTGCCTATGCATTTAATTTAGAACAATCCTCCTGTTTTGAATATGTGAAATATTATTTGAACATTGCAAGCAAAAATTACTCGTCCGAAACCTCTTTAAAATTTATTCGTTTGTCCGTAATAGGAATGCTTACAATATGGAAAGGTTTTGAAATCACTGTTGTGCCAAGGGATGTTTTTTCTAATGAAACGTCTATACTTGCTTCATTCTCCGTTATGCCAGAAATTTCAATATCAGATCCTGTTGAGCTTTCTTTGTCAATGACTGCTATGACGATATGATTTTTAAAATCAATAACAGTCTCTGCAAACGCCTCAGTAACATTATGACTACTATACCCTTTCAGTCTCGTTATCAAGCTCCCCCAATCTGATTGGGTTTTGATAATAAAATAAGACTTACCTATACCATCTCCTAAATCATCATTTCCTATACTGGTAAACTTCACTGCATTGGACGGTTCATTTGAGTCACTTTTACCTATTGTTTCAGTTACTTTAAACGTTATCATCTGATCCGTCAAAGGAATTTTCACAATATCAAAAGGTTTTGAAATCACTGTTGAGTCAAAAAGCCTTTTCTCTATCGAAACTTCTATATTATTCTCATGCTCCGCTATGCCAGAAATTTTAATCTCAGATCCTGTTGAGTTTTCTTTATCAATGACTGCTATGATCATATAATTTAAAAAATCAATAACAGTCTCTGCAAATTCCTCAGTAACATTTTTGCCACTATACGCATTCATTTTCGTCATCAAATTCTTCCAATCTGCTTGGGTTTTGATAACCACATTGTTAATGTTAGGCTCACTAATCAAATTATCACGATCTCCCCCTAAATTCCCTTTTCCAACCTTGGCAAAGTCTACCGTCTTGGAATATTCACTTAAATCATTTTCACTACAATTCACTAAAAGAAACAAACTCAAAATTAATACTATACTTTTCATGTCTTTTTTAGTTTATGATTATTTGGTATATATTTCAATTTTCATGTAAGTGGGCAACTAAAACCGAAACGTCTGTGCAACGAACGGTGAACACCCACTGCTATTACAAGCTCTAACTTCCACTGTTTTGCTGACATTTACATGCGGCAAAAATATAACACTGGTGTCATCTGGTTTTGAAAGGTAAGAGTAATTGAGGCTCCAATCCCAATATAATTCTGGATCGTATCCATTATAATATGCTTTTATCATCCTGATACTATTACTCGTATAGTGTATATCATCATTATCTATCCAACGAATTGAGATTAAACTTTCGTTTAGAACAGGAGGTTTTGGGGCTATAATATCAAACGTTTTACATATTCCAGAAGCTCTAGATCCCGTTACATGTATGCAAATATTTCCCTTCCCTTTTGTAAGATAGTCTGCTGCTTTTATAGATAAATACCCTGATCCTATATAATCAACACTTATTCCGCGAGAACTAGAATAATAGCTTACCTGACCACAACCATTACTATTTTTAAATAGTAAACTTGCCGTTCCCCCAACTTTTATCCCATTTTCTAACCCTGTAATGGTAAAATTAGCGTTTTCTCCTACCCAAAAGTCTTCCACAAATTCAACTCCAGTATTCAATGTAACCTTCACATACCCTCTCCCATACAAATAATTATGCTTAGGCTCTACAGTAATGAAATTGTCAGTTGCAGATAGCACTGTCAAGTTCGAAGACGTTTCCCATACAAACGGGTTTCTATTGTTTCTAAGTTCTATCGTTTTAGGTTCGGAGCAAACATAATCTATATCTTCCAGTTCAAGTAAACTAAATGTTTTAGCCTTTTGAACTGCTGCATAAGCATCTATCAAACCGTAACCCATTTGATTATTCCAAGTACCATTAGGTCCGCTAGTGGGATATGAATAGCGTCCAACTTTTTGAGTAGTGGATTCGATGATAATACCAACTTCTTTAACTGTCAAGTAGGGATTCACTGACAAAACTAATGCAGCCAATCCAGAAACATAAGGGGCTGCCATCGAAGTACCACTCATTAGTCCAGTAGAATTATTTAATACTGTTGACAAAATATTTCTACCTGGTGCTACTACATCTAATCCCGTGCTAACATTTGAAAAGTCAGACTTATCACCGTTGGGATTTATAGAACCGACAGCCAATATGTACGGGTGGGACCTTGCTGGATAATCTATCGGCTTATCAAACCCATTCCCTGCGGCGAAAACTACTATTGTCCCCAATCCACCTCTTCCGTTTTCCAAAGCATTATCGATTGCATCGTCAATAGCCTCAAAACGAACGCCAGATCTCCAAGAATTATTTATAATATCCACCCCGTTTTTAACAGCCCAATTTATACCATCTGCTCGTTTAATTCTACTGTTTGCGTGACTACTAAACGAATTGCTTATTGAAAACAATGTGCTTTTCGGCGCTATCCCAACAACCTGCAAGTTATTGTCTTTTATTGCCCCAATTATTCCTGCACAATGAGTTCCATGCTTTCCAAAAAGCAAACTGGGGGATGTATTCGTCTCTGTGTTATAGCTTAATGGCGAAATATTGCTTGCCAAATCCCTATGTGATACATCAATACCCGAATCAATTACAGCCACATTAATACCCGCTCCTTCTGTTATTGCCCATGCTTGACAAGCGTTTATATCAATTTTTGAATTAGACGTATTATTCAATCCCCATAATTGGTTAAAGTTCGGATCATTAGCACATTCCAAATCATTGTCCGTCAAAAAATCTGGTACTGCAGAAACAAAGAAACCTGTCTCAAAAAAGTAATTGGCAATTTCAAGCGTATTATCTAGAGTATTTTCATTACATCTCAAAGTATACCAAAGAGGCATGAACTCGTTTTGCTCTACAATCAATACTTTTTTTTCTGTAGCGGTCGAAGATAGAATAGAATAGTCACTGGCTCTTTTCAACTTGACATAAAAATAATCGGACATTCCAATTTTTTCTCCTGTTTCTCCGATAAAGTTCGGAGAAACCGTGCGAACTTTTGATTCATTCCTTATAGAATCTAATTTTTCTAGATATCTATCACTAGTAAGGGCATTTTGAAAAGTGATTTTTGCATATTTAACAGTTGATGGACGATTCAAAGAACGATCTGCTGTCAATTCAAAAGTATTCAGACCATAACTGTTTTGTAGCAAAAAGCCATTAAAATCGGCGTTTACACTTATGTTTGCAGACATTTTGTCCAAAGACAACATTTTCTTTTCTCCTCTGTAATAATAATAGTAGTAGTAGTTACTTTGGGCATAAACATAGTACTGACCAAAAAGAAAAAAAACGAGGAGATACAATTTGAAATTCATTAGAAGTTAAATTAAATTGTGTTTAAAAATAAAGATAAAAAAAATAGGGAAAATTACAAAATATATTGTTGTAAAAAATATAAAATTCATGAAATTAACATTTTTTTGCACTACCGCATTTTTATGGACTTGCCAACCGCAACAAAAAGAAACAAAAAGGACTAAAATAACAGATAAAACTGCTGTTAAAAAGCATTTTAAAACCTATTGCAATCCTATTGACATCGACTATTCGTATATGTCGCATTATCGGGCAAAAAATGATGCCTCTTACCGTTCGGGTGCCGACCCTGCCGTGGTCAATTTCAAAGGGCGTTTTTATATGTTTGTCACCCAATCTCATGGCTATTGGGCATCTGATGATATGAGCAATTGGACATTCACAAACCCCAAAGTTGGTATTTCAAAGGGTGCAATGCGCCAGCAGCAGTCGTAAAAGATGGGAAAATTAGTCAAATGAAATGTCATAAAACAGCAATATTGATGATGTTTTTGTTGCTAACCCCCAAAAATCTAGGAGTAATTTAAAAAGTGAAATCAGTATATTGACAACAAAACAACGAACATGAATTATGCAAAGGTCTCTCTAGTATGATCAATTACCGCATATTTGCTCGATTCAGTAATATTTTGTAAATTGTAATCATGAAAATAATGATGAAAATAATGATGTTGGGGTTGTTGATTGGATTTATATCCTGCGATGGAAGAGTGGAAATTCAAAAGCTTAGTATGTATTCTCCAGATAAAAAAATAATGCTAACTTTTGAACTTTTAAATTCGGTGCCTACATATAAAATTACTTTTAAGAATAAACCTGTAATTTTAAGGTCTTCTCTAGGGTTTGTTTTTCAGAAAATGCAGCCAATTGATAGTAATTTGATCGTATTGAATTATTCAATAACAAGTATGAATGAAACTTGGGAACAACCATGGGGTGAACAAAAAGTAGTCCATGACGAATATAATAAATTAAAAATTCAGTTACAGGAAAAAAGTGGTTCGAGAAGAAAAATAAATATTGAGTTCAAAGCTTTTAATGATGGTATTGGATTTCGTTATATTTTTCCTGAGCAGGGCTTCAATTCAGTTGTTATTATGGATGAGCTTACTGAGTTTGCGTTCAGTAAAGACTGTTCCGCCTGGTTTATACCCGGAAATAGCATCAAAAAATACGAATTACTTTATGAAAAATCACCATTAAGCGAGTTAAATGTAACGCAAACTCCTTTGACGGTTAACGTAAATGGTAATGCATATGTAAGCATCCATGAAGCTGCATTGATAGATTACCCTAGCATGCTACTTCAACTAAAAGGAAAAAATACATTGAAAGCAGACCTTGTACCTTGGTCAAATGGCTCCAAAGTAAAAACAAATGGTGCTTTTAGAACGCCATGGAGAACGTTGACAATTGTTGAAAATGCAGGAGATTTAGTTGAATCTACTCTTATTTTAAATTTAAATGAACCAAACAAGTTGGGAGATGTTTCATGGGTAAAGCCGATGAAATATATTGGTATTTGGTGGGGTATTCACATTGATAATTGGACTTTTGAACAAGGTCCAAAATTGGGAGCTACTACAGAAAATACTTATGAATACATCAACTTTGCAGCAAAAAATGGATTTGATGAGGTGTTAGTTGAGGGATGGAACGAAGGGTTTGAGTCAACTTGGTACTCAGACTATGGTCCACGCCAAGACTTTAGCACACCAAATCCCCGTTTCGATTGGTTTAACCTCCAAAAATATGCGTTATCAAAAGGTGTGAGTATTCAAGCTTACAATGAGACCTGTGCCAACACTGTGAATTACTTGAACCAAGTAGATACATCTTATGCAATATATGAGAAGTTAGGCTATAAAAGTATAAAAGTAGGTCAGGTAATGACAAAAGGAAGGAAATTTGTTAATGGAGAGTTTTTTGATAGCCAGTATGGTGTAAATTACTATCAGACAGTTGTAGAAAAAGCTGCAAAACATAAATTATCCGTTAATTTTCATGAGCCAATCAAAGCTACAGGTCTTCGAAGAACCTACCCAAATCTTTTGTCGCGAGAAGGAGCCCGTGGGCAAGAATATAATGCGTGGGATCCGAGTGGCGGTAACCCCCCAGAACATTTGACCATATTGCCTTTTACTAGAATGTTATCAGGTCCAATGGATTTTACGCCTGGCATTTTTCGAATAGACATTCCTCAAAAACAAAATAATCGTGTAAACACAACGTTAGCAAAGCAACTAGCAATTTATGTGGTTATATACAGTCCTATTCAGATGGCAGCAGATTTAATCGAAAATTACAAAGATCATCCCGCTTTTCAGTTTATTAAGGATGTTCCGGTAAACTGGGAAAAATCAAAGGTATTGAATGCGTCAATTGGAGATTATATTACAATCGTACGTAAAGATGCGAATTCTGACGATTGGTATTTGGGAGCAATAACTGATGAAGTTGCTAGGGAATTCGATATAAAACTTAGTTTTCTTGACTCTCATAAAAAATACGTTGCTCAGATTTATCAGGATAGTGATAAAACTGATTTAGAAACAGCTCCAATGGAATATGAAATTATTAGAAAAGAGGTTGACAGTCACAAAAACTTACACCTAAAGCTTGCGGGTGGTGGGGGTGTAGCTATCAGATTTAACAGCATTAAGAATTAAAGCGGTTCAAAAGTTCCTATAAAATACCTCAAATGACATTTTGAGCCCTTTGCATAATTGTAAATAAGCGTAGATTCTAATCCAAATAATTTCAATCGGCTTCTTACTCAAAATTAAAAATCTTCACAACCAAGAGTTGCTCCTAACTACTCCGCTTCGAATTGTGCCATTTTATTTGGTTTTATCTATCCTTTAATCAAATGCCGAAGTGTCCAAAAATATGGTTGTTAGTTTTGTATTATTATTTTTTTTGATTTTACCCATTTGCTACAAGACACATACAATATATAGATGCCACTTGGCAAATCATTCGCATCAACAGGTAAAGTGCTTTTTCCTTTTTGAACAGTAAAAGAACCAAGTTTTAGCTGTTTTCCAGATAAATTTGAAATCCAATAAGAGAAAGCTACTGTTTCCCTTGATTTTACTGAAATTTTGAAATGACCATCAGACTGATTAGGGAAGACCGCAAAGTCATTAAGCAATTCTTCTGATGCCTTTTTTTCTTCTACTATTTTAAGGCTGTTTGATGAACTCGATTTTCTTCCATTAACTATATTTTTTTTGCTGGCTACATACTCAGTCATTACATCAGACTCATTCATTGCCTTTTTCCAAATTTTCACATCGTCCAATAAACCTGTATAGAATTGAATTTCATTAAATGGTGATCTTCCCAAAACAGTATTTTTAGTTCCCAATGCGTAATTTACATCATCTCTTATACCATTGATAAGGTACTCTTCAGATGTGTTAACTTTTTTTCCATCTACGTAGAAAACTTTTTTAAACATATCAGTATTTTCAGTTTTGTCAAAAACAATTGTTACATAATGCCACTCATTATCTGCTAAATTTCTATGAGAGTCTAAAAAAATAAAACCACCAGAATCACCTGAAATAAAAGTGTTATTTTCAGTAAAAGTGCTTCTGGCTATTGCCCAAGAACTTCCTCCCAACACAAATGGATAAAAATTATTCCATGATTCTACCTTCACCCAACAGGAGACGGTAAAGTTTGCGTTATAGAATTTAGGATTGTAATCAAAGTTAGTATCTATATAATCGTCTAAACCATCGAACTGAGCGACTTGACCGCGTTCACGATCATCAATAAAAGATACCCCGTTGTATATTGTACCATGATGATTATAACTAGATACGTCATTTGCATTCTCGTTTAAAGGATAATAGGCTATAAGATCATCACCTTTTGAAATAGGTTGTACTAAAAAATGGAATCGGCGATCTTTCAATACATCATCTGTTAAAGCATTGCTAATCTTAATACCACTGACTGAATTTTTCGTACTGTGTAAGTAACGATTACCAAAAGACAGAATTAAATATTTTCCATCTATTTTCTTAAGGCTAAACAATGTAGCATTTTCAGAACTCCATAGTAACTTTCCCATTTTACCTTCATGCAAGAACTCTTTGGTTCCTGCTATTTTTAGGGTATAGGTTAAGCAACCCGTATACAAAAAATCAATCTCTTGAGACATCGGACTAAGAGTTTGGGCATCTAACTTTTCAAAAGCCAACTTTACCACTTCATTATCACTGGTTATAACCTTACGATTAAATCGATTTTGTATTTGTACTTGCTTATCTACCACCACAGTTTCCGCAGAAGCTTTCTCTTCGAGATAAAAGACACTTCCATGATTAAAGTTAAAATTCAAGTCATTAAATTTATGTGAAAAATCAAGTCCTGAGGCATTTAAATACGCTTGTAATCCGTGATTCATTATTTTAAATCCAGTACTCTGAAAACGTCCTTTTTGATAATAATGCTCTACAAACAAAAACTCCCACAGTAGTTCCTTGTTTTTAGGATCCCAATCATACAAGCCTATTTGACCATTTACGATTCCCAATGTTTTCTTAGTCACTTCATCCATAATGGCATAAACCCCGTCACCTTGATATTCTACTAACCATTTCCGTATTGGTTCTGATATTTTCCAATAGGGCTCTGAATCCAATGGTCTGTATTTAATTATTTTAACTTTATTTTCGTTAACGTCCAAACAGTGATAAATCTTCTCGTATTCTTCTTGACCATGAGGTTTTTTTGCGGCAATACGATAGTACGCACGTTTTACTTCACTTTCAGTAACGTGCGGTACTTTCGTTAACTTTCGTGCTAGAGTCTGGTCCGTGTAATGGGTGGAAATTTCCACAAGATCGTCTGAACCAATTGGAGCATTTATCAATATAAAACTTTCACTAGTTTTTCTATTAGGCTCAAAAAGCAATTTGTTGCCTTGTTGGGCATGTATTTTTTCGGTACTTGAACCTCTTTGAAAAACTTTCAAGATTTGAACTCGTAATTTGTTTTCTTTTGAATTAACATCATTGTAATAAGCTTTAATAGAGTAGTTTAGGTTAGATTCTAATTCGCTGGCATCAAAATCCAAAATGATTGTGTGAGGATGATTTAATACTTTTAACTCTATATACCTAATATCTTTTTTTTCGCCTATAGTATGAGGGATGTTAAAAAATAAGTTAGTTCTTCCTGGATTGGGAGAAGGTATCTGACTATTAAAGAATCTGGTTTCAGGCGTTACATAAATATCAGGAAATTCATTAATCACATTATGTTGCCCCATATTTTCTTTTTTTAAACTGCTCACTTCTGAATCTCTAGGTTGATAATCTATAATTTTAAAATAGACTAAATCACCATCTACAAAATCGGGTTCAACATTTTTAGTGTTCGGATAAAGTTCTGGTTCGTCTACAGCTTTATGAATTGTTTCTGTGAATTCAAAAATAGTTTTTATCTTGTTATATCCGCGATGTTTACGTGTTAGGGTGTACTTCGTCGGTACTATTTCCTGAGGATTCCAATCTTCAGGAAAAACGTTTTTCGAAGATCCGTCACTAGACATAATTGTTATAAAAGGCTTCTTATATTTTGTTCGTAGTGTAAAATATAGCGACTCGTCTGGGAATGCGTTTTTGTGATTTGTCAAATTGTAATCTTTAATCCGCATTATTATTTGACTATCTGAGTCTTCAAAACTTACATTTTCATCTGGAACTTTTTGTATATAATGAAAATTCCGATCACTTTCATTTCTACGAGCAATCCATAACTCTATATTTTCGTTTACATTTGCATTATAAGTAGTATTTACGTTAAATGTTTCCTTTACTTCATAGGTTTCGTTGTACTCTTTCATAGGTTGATATACGTATCTTTCGTTTTTTTTAGTTAGGTCTAATTGATGGCTCCATTTAGCGTTATAATGACAAGATAATGAAGCATTGGTATATGATAAACTAATGTTTGGAATTTCCCATTCATATGATACTGGCACATCATATGTTGCTACTCCATCAATGTTACTGGGGTATAATATGTCACCTTCAACCCTAACGCTTCCTCCCGTAGCTTCAAATTTAGAAAAGGCATAAGGTAAGTTGTTATTAAACTGATCTAACCCATATGTTTGTTCTATCTTTTCAGTTCTATTTTGTTTTTTGAGATAATTTCTCGTGTGTTCCGACGTAATTATTTTTTCAATGGATATCATATAAGATACAATATTTCTTTTTCCATTAAGGTCTGTAGCGTTCAAAGAAAAACTTGGAAACAAGGGAAGAGTGTAATTACCACCCTTAATAACGGCAGCTCTAGTATGTTCTTCAGCTAGACGCTCTTTTTTTAGAATCCCCGAAGAAGAACTCAAAATAGATGATAAAAACACTATTTCTAGCAACTCTCCTACACCTGGAATGGCATCAAGGGAAGCAGCCTCTAAAACTTCACCAATAGTTTGTCCCGACATTTCACTAACAATTTCACTTCCTGACTCTGAGGCTACCTCAGTGCTCACAACTCCAGTCATATCACCCCCTGATATAATCATTTCTCCGCCTTGCCCCTCAATGTCTGATGATATTTCTTCAACAAAATCACCTTCACAATCACAGTTTTCGCACAAACTTTGTGCAACAACTCTATAGTTGGTTATCCCAAATAATAACAAAAAGACTAGAGCAATCTTTAAAAACCTTTTCCTTAATTTCTTTTCTTGTTTACATCTACTTATGTTTTTCATTTTTTGATAATATTTTTTGTGTTAAACTTGAATCTTATTTAGAGAGATAAAGGCTTCTTTTAGTCGCAGACTTCTTTTAAACTGGTAGAACGGAGAGGCCGACGTCTTAATACCGTTTCTTGCGTGGTTCCCAGTAATGATTCGCTTTCTTCTAATTCTATGAACTCCTCCCTACCTATTGAGCTAACACTAGTTCTCGACGAGGTGCTTCTTGCTTTAAAAATTCCATAAATTGACAGTCCTGTCCCTACCACTCCTCCCAAAGCACCAGCAAGAATAGCACCTAGATTAGATGATTTTACAGGCAAAGAAGTATCAGGAGTTGATGAAAATTTTGTTTGTTCAATCATTTTGTGGCTATCTTTGGTGATGATTATTCCTTTACCGTTTTTTAAATAATATTCATTATCTTCTTCTGGTTGTCCATTCATTTTGTACACAACAATTTCATTATTCTCTTTTGATATTGTTAGGTTGTTTTTTGTTTCATCAACTTTTAAGTATTCGCTTTTGGACATTGTAAAAAGTGAACCATATTCTACCGAAGAAACATCAGCATTAGATATATGTACTCGT
Source organism: Lottia scabra (assembly GCA_029955415.1). Taxonomy (NCBI): domain Eukaryota; kingdom Metazoa; phylum Mollusca; class Gastropoda; family Lottiidae; genus Lottia; species Lottia scabra. The sequence continues at coordinate 118,099 of JARJEI010000086.1, forward strand.
GTGCACAGATCTTCCTTAACATTCTGCTCTGAGTCCACATAAATATTCCATTTTATTCCATCGAAAGTGTTGCGCAAACATCTGTTGTATTTATTTACGATAAAATAATTTCCTTCATCAAGTTGCATTGGCAATAAACCTGAAACTGCAACATTGTCATGAGAAAAACCTGAAGCAACTTTATCATTCTGTTTATCACCGTGATAAAATGTAATGTTCTGGGTAGACTTAGGAATTACAACCCATCTATTGTGTTTTAAGTTTAGAAAAAATGCGTATTCTAGTTTTTGATTTTCAGTATCTAAAAATCCACTTTTATGATTCGATGGGTTAATTTCTTCGTCATTTTTTAGTTCCGAAGTTTTGGAACTTTGTGGAATTCCGAAGCTATAACTACTTCCAAGACTACCAAATCCTCCCGTCCCAAAATATCCTCCTCCTTTTTTTCCAATTTTTAAAATAGTATTCTTCAATGCAGCTGCATTTATGGGTGATTTGGGAGCCGTTCTTAGCCTAAACCCGTGATATTTTGATAAACTTGACCATGGCAACCTAACTTCCCAATCTCTAGGGCTTCTACTATTAATCATTTTACCATTGTCATCCACCACCATGTACTCATCAGCGTAAGTAACTTGCACCTCGTGAAAAAGGTCTTCTATAAATTGTGAATTTATGTCTTGAATTCTACCTCCTAGGTCAAATTCATCTTGTACACCATATTTTGAAGGACTATCTCCTAAAGGGTCCAAGTGATTGACCCAAGTACCTGGTAATAATTTGAATTGAGGTGCTCTTTTAGTTATGTACTCTTGTACGGAAGAAATATTTTGCTCAGATAACTTAATTTCTCTACGATTGATTTGGTAAACATAATGATCGGCGTAGTCATTAAACGGAGCAAAACGGTCAATGTATTTTACGGTCCCATCATTATTCATATACGACCTTGGTGCGCCGCCGTCTCTGGGTGTTTTCCAAGCATAGGATGATTTTACATCCACAACCATTGCTAGTTTGTAGTCGTTTCCTACTATCTTTTTATCTTTTGGAAGAAGGTTGTTTATATATTTTACTTCGCGTGCCAAAAGATTACGTACCTTTACTCTACCTTTATTTTCTGTTTGATAATCGCTGTTCTCCAGCACTCTGACAAATACTTTATAGCCTGACTCAGTTCTGTCTAAAGAGGATTCGTACACATAATTCCCTGGTTTCGTAAACGTATAACTGTGAGTGAGAGAAGACCCTTGATTAAGATCTTGAAGGACTTCTTCTTTGATCACATTACCATTACTGGCTACTTTGCTCAGCGTAATTTTCACTCTTTTTGACGCATCTGATTCGGAAAGCTGTTGATGTCTCTTTCTAGATGACATATACCATTTTGTGTCAAGTTGTTGAAAAGAAAAGTCAACATTATCCCAAATCTTGAATGTCAAGGTTTCACCTTTCACTATAGTGTACTCTTCATTTATCTTAGAAAGTGCATATCCGTATGACAAGTGTTTTTGAACATCAATGTGATTTTTAATAAAGTCGTTAATTGCAAAGTCACCCTTTCTAAGTGTTCGAGACTCGCTTTCATTACGGTATTCTTCGCATCTCATAGCCTCTATATTAGAAGACAGCCAGAAGTCCACTCCTGTAATGATAACCGGTTCAGAATAAGGCGTTCTTCTATAGGATATGAAAGAATGAAGAGCGGGACCGGGAGAAATACTATTTAGGTTAAAAACCTTATTTCCTGAGAGTGTTCCATCTTCATTTAATGTCAATGGGTGGACAGTATAGCTCGGATCCCAAGTTGAATACCCAAGAACAAGATCAAATTTACTTTGATTGGTCATCATTTTACTGATTAAACTAGACTTTATATTCTTCTCCATGCCAATTTCTAAGATGTCGGTACTCACAATGAAATCTCTATTATTGTCATTATCATTTTTTTTGTAAAGAGTATAGAAATTATCACCCTCTAACGGGGATTGAACATCTAGATTAAAATCAAGTTCTGTATTATTAAAAAATAATTTCACATATCCTGGAGCTTGACTTTTCGGGTTTTTGGATTTATCTTCCCAAATTTCATAGCCTTGATAATTGTAATCCAACGGTAATGGAGTTCCAACATATTCATGGATAGATTTTTGATACCAGTTTACTATAGCCGATACAGGGTTATTAATTTCATCATTAGGAACAACCTTCCATAATTCAGTGAATGGTCTATATAGTTTAGCCTCTGAATCGACAACATTAAACGGTGTACTACTTAAATTTTTGAAAGTAGTTGTGTAAACATCATCGTTATCAGATTTTACATAATAATGGCTATTATTATCAAGATTCGTGTTATTCCCGTATGCCGTTTTTATTGTTCCCTGCAAGGCTTTCAAAGTTAACATATCCATTCCCATATTTTTTCCTTGCCGCTGAGGGAAAGTACCATCTGATCTTGCACGACTTCCAAAAGGCACCTGACCACTTTTATTAAACTTGCCCGTTCCATCCACGATGGGATTGTTGTTATCATCCCAAGTTTGCCACCAAGGTACATCTTCATCCGGATATTTGTCGTTATAGTTTATTTTTTTTCCATTGTATTCGAGGTCAGATTTCATGCTTCTCTGCAACGTCCATTTTAATTGGTACCTGTCAGGCATTTTAACCCATTCTGGATATCGGTTATCCTCATATTCACCAGTTTTGCTTAGCCATTTTCTGTTGTATGGAAGTGCCAAAGTAGCGTGAGATACTGTTGAAAATGGCACCCACGGCTTATAGTTCCCTGGTACTATTGATTTTGAGCTCATAAAAATGCCCTCATTGATAAAAGCTCTTGCTACCCAAAGATCTGGAAGTCCTTCTATAGAAGGTATTTCATCAATATTATACACTTCTATTGTTAACTCATCTCCTACTACTGCATCAATATTTATTTGCTTAGAATCAAAGTCTTTTGGCTGCACATTTACACTTTCATTATTGTTCACAGATATTCTCACAGTATTTCTAGGTGTATCGTAATCATAATTTACTTTCTTTATTGATTTGATAGACTGGATACCGCTTTGAACGTTTTCATTTTTCATGAAATTTTTCCACAGCAACTGACTCCGGTAGTTTTCTATCATCAAAAGAATCGGTCCTTGATCAATCGCCAAATACGATGATGACACCCAATTTTTTGATAAATTTATAGCATCATAGAATCCCATTTTTCCCCATAATTTTTTCCCATATTTTCTATAGAAATTTTTAAGAGTACTAATGGACTCTTCTGGAGTGTAGGGCATAGAAGCAATTGCGGCCGTAGGAGCGATTGTTCCGTTATCTCCAGTAAAAGATGGCTCATGAGCCTTGTAACCTTTGTCGGTGGGACTTTCGCTTGCTGTAAGACCCCAAAAGTCCGAACTATATCCTTTGTAATTACTTGGGTTATTCATACAATACAAACGATTAATCAACGTTTGCGCTCGACCTTGATTGAAATAGCTATCAATATATTGATCTCCAATTTTAGTAGGATCTAGTCCCAAAAAAGAGTAGTGTGTCAAGAACAACGGACCACCCAAATTAGTTCCTAAAGGTAATCTAACACCCTCATATACAACATTATTATTAAAAAATCCATTTCTTGTCCAACCTGTATCATAGAACTCCTGTGAAATACGGTAGTTAGGAGTAGGAGAAGAAATTGCCAATATATAGGTTATCATGGCTTCATTCCAACCCTCTATTGGAAGCGAATCTTCCCCCCAACCATGATTAGGAGACCAATGCCAATTTAAATAAGGTTTTTCATCTTGCTGAAACCGACTCCATTGTACATTTTGCCAAAGACCTTGAATTTTTAGACGGATTTTATTTTCAGGGTCAATCTGCAAATCAAAATATTCTTTTACAGTTAACAAGCCTTGTACAAGAAGACTTGTTTCAACTAAATCTGCTCCATCATCTTGCAATGAAAAAGGAATGACTTTTCCATCTTTTCCATTTATCCAGTGAGACCATGCACCCCTATATGTGGGAACACGGTTCTCTAAAAACCACAAGATTTTTAGCACTCTGTCTCTTCCTTCTTGTCTGGTAATGTATCCTCGCTCAATTCCTACAAGAATAGCCATCAAACCAAACCCTGTTCCCCCAGAAGTGGTTATGTCAGCTGAAACTGTTTTGTTACTCTCATACACCAACCCTGAGGTGGGATGAGCAAAGTCCCAAAAGTAACGAAATGTATATTCTTGAACCATATCCAAGAATTCCTCGTCAGTCATTTCAACTATATCTTTTACATAAACCAAATCAGAGAAATCCGAAGCAATACCTGATTCTGAGACACTTCTTAGTTTATAGGTCCAACCTGAATGAGAAAGTTGATTCCCCACAAAATCAATATAGGATAACTCTTTCGTTTCTCCTATTTTAACAAACGAAGAATTACTATCATCCGAACGATATATTTCGTATGCAGCTGATTCAATTGCTGATGAATTGTCCCATTTAACCTCATTGTGTCTTTCATAACCCTTAATTCTCAGATTTGTCGGTTTTGTTTGGGTATAAGCTGAAAAAATACTAAAAAACAATAAGGCTATAGAAAGAATTGATTTTTTAAATCCATTTGCAGGAGATGACTGTTGGTATAATAATTTCTTTATTTTCATGACATAAAAAGGACTATTTCAAGTTTGAGATTAGATAAATTAGAAGATTTAACCACTTTTTTCAAGTTTTGCATTTTAACGTTCGTTTCAAAATCCAATCGATAATAAATCCAAAGAAATGTTAAATAGTTCTTTTAAACAAATGATTATAATTCATCAAAAACTTATTATAAATACTGAATCCATAAATAGTAATGAAATTATTTTGAAATATTAAAGTGAAAGTAAATGATATATTATTGATGTATTTTTTTATTTAATTGCTTTATTTTTAATATTTTATATTAATTACAATTTTAAATATGATAAATTTTAAAATATAAATTTTATAACTAGGTATGATCATTTCGGAACAAAACGTTTATTTTATTTGTAGTATTATTGTATATTTATTCTTTACTCATAATTGTAAAGATGACTATTATCCAAAATTGTATTTCAAAAAAGGTTGTTTGTGGACTGTTGATCTTTTGTTTTGTTATAGAAAAAACAGTTGCACAAAAGTTATCTCCATTGGTACACAACTATTCTGCTTTTGAAACCAATGCTGGAAGACAAAACTGGGATTTGAGCATTGATTGGAATGGTGGAGTATTTGTTGCAAATCAAGATGGACTGTTGCATTTAGATGGAGAGATGTGGCATCTGTACACTCTTCCCCAAAAGATGATCATCCGATCTGTTTTGGCCATTGGAGACAAAGTGTTTACAGGTAGTTATCAAGAATTTGGCTATTGGAAAAAGAACGCATTTGGCGATTACATATACACTTCATTGATGCATTTGTTCGGAGACTATAAATTTTCAAATGAAGAGTTTTGGGAATTATTGCCCTACAATGGGGGTGTGGTGTTTAGGTCATTTAATGGTGTTTATTATTACAAAGAAGGTAGAATTTCTGTTTTGAAAGCGGGTATATCGGTTAGTAAACTTGGTATCTACATTGATGATTTGCTGATAGGCATCTCTCAAAAAGGGCTTTTTTATATAAAGGACAGCCAATTAGAGCCTTATGCAGATAATGATGTTTTAGAGGGAAAACATATTGTCGGCATGATAGCTATGGACGATGGGTTGCTAATATCTACACGTTTTCATGGCTTTTTTTTGTATAGGGATAATACCATCACACCTTGGAAGAAAGGCATATTTGACAGGCTTTTAGATTTAAAAGAAGTCAACAAAGTTGTTTTGTCTAGGAGCAATTTGGTCATAGGTACAATTCGGAGTGGCGTTTTAATTTACAATTTGCAAACTCATCAAAATTATTTTGTCAATAGAAAAGTAGGTATGCAAAACAATACAGTGTTGTCTCTTTTGGCTACAGAAAAGTATTTGTGGGTGGGTTTAGATAATGGTATTGACCGAATTTCTTATGATAGTCCTATTTCATATTATTTTGATAGAACAGGACAGCTTGGAAATGTGTATGATTTAGCATTTTTTCAAAATAACCTGTACGTTGGAAGCAATACAGGGTTGTACTATTTTGATGAAAATGGGAGTCACTTAGTGAAGGATTCAGAAGGACACGTATGGGACTTAGTATCATCAGACGGAGAGATTCTGTGTGCCCATAATAAGGGAACTTTTGGCTTTAATAAGTCGTCCGGTTTACAAAAGAAAACAAGCTCGGGCAGTTTTGTTTTCGTAAAATATCCCTTTGACAGTACGTCATATTTTCAGGGCACTTATGTAGGGTTAAGCAAGTGGGAAAAAATGCAATCTTCTACCGTGCAATGGAAAGTGTCACAGATCACTGGAATTGATTTTCCGGTCAATCAGCTGTTGGTAGAAAATCGTCATATCATTTGGGCATCAGGGTCTAATACCACTATTTCCAGATTGCACACGGATTCTAAAATACAGAAAGTCGAAAAGAAAAAGGATTATACGATTGATGGTTTATATAATAATAAGTTTTTGAGAATACATAAGTTGCGCGGACAAATCATTTTTTATGCTCAAGGCGTTTGGTATAAATATGACCCCATCACCGATCGAATTTTGCCCTTTGTCGCCTTTAAGAAATTTGAAAATTATGAATTAATTTTTCAAAGCAATGAACATTATTGGTTCATAAGCGACGGAAAAGATAAAATGCTAATTTATACAGACTTGTCTGGCAAAGAGGTTGAGTATAAAGATGAAGTAATTCGAGAAAAAATATTGCGACACTCTCGACGTATGTATCAAGTAAATGATTCTATTTTTTATATTCCTCTCTCCGACGGTTTTGCGAGTATTAACCTAAATCAAATAAAGAAACGTAGCCTTGAGGATGGCATTGAACAGAAGACACCACGGTTAACGTATTTCTCGGATGCAAAAAAAAGATATATACTAAACCGTTCATTTTTTCGTATTCCAAATTTTGCGGCCAAAGAGATACAAATGAAGTTTTCGACTTCAAATTTATACCATGCAGAATATTATTTTAGATTACAGGGAGCAAGTTTTTTTCAAGATGGAAAAATTCCCAAAGGTCATCTGTTGCTTCAGAATTTACCAATGGGTGTTTACAACCTATCTGTATTTTCAGTTTTTAACGGTAGATATTCTGAGCCTTTTAAAATTCAATTTCGGGTAGAAAATCCTTTTCTTCTTTCTTTGCCAGCATTTTGCGGATACATTGTAGTTTTTTTTGTTTTTGCTTTTTTTCTAAACGACTTTTACCAAAGGCAAATGAAAAGGAATAGAGAGAAAAAACGTCTGAACAAAGTGCAAATGGCTAAATTAGAGCGGAAAAAGTTGCGAGAAGACGTAAAACTGAAAGAGAAAGAACTGGTCATCAATACCATGGATATCGAGGCGAAAAATTGCCTTTTGGAAGAAATAAAATCTTTTTTGGAAGGTCACAAAACACTCTTTGAAAAAAAAAGCCAATACAAAAAATTAATCAGGGAAATTGACCGTAGCAAGAAAGACAAGACACGGGAACAATTTGACATCTATTTTCAAGCACTGCATAGCGACTTTTTTGGAGCATTAAAAAAAATATGTAAAGATTTTACGCCTAACGACCTCAACCTCTGTGCATACCTAAGAATGAATTTGTCTTCTAAAGATATTGCAGAACTATTGGGTATTAGCACAAGAGGCGTCGAAATCCATCGATACAGAATAAGAAAAAAACTAAACCTAGACCGCTCGGTTAATCTCTCTAATTTTTTAATTCATCTGGGAAAGTGAAAAAATAAAGAACGTTACATAATCGTCCCTTAAGAATACTATACTCATTTGTTTTTTGCCTCAGTTCTTTGTTGAACTTTCGTAAGCCATTCCTACTCAAATTCCATATAAACTCCATTATGGTCGGACATAAATTGTTCATCTGTTGTAAAATGATTCCAAGCTCCTACATTATAATTCTTAAGTCTAGTCAATATGGAATTTGATAAACAAATATGGTCAATATTATGTCTTACCCTCCCTTTTCTTGGGTCTTTGGTCAAATATTCTTGCGAAAAGTCAATTTCTGTTACGCAAGTCATTTCAAGGTCTTGTAATATTTGCGTTAGAATACCTCGCACCTTTTTTGTTCCATAACCAATTCCGTTAAATCTTGTTTGATTGAAATCGCCAGCTACAATTAAAGGTAACCCATCATTTTCTTTTATCAATTCAGACCAATTTTGTGATTGGTTAAGCAAATCTTTTTCGTGATATTCCCAAGACTTGTAATTTAGGTTTCCGTACCTAACACCCGAAACCCCAGCCATATGATAAGGTATAATTGTTCCATATAAAATCACTTTCCCAAAAGGCGTTTCTATTATTCCGCAAACCGTTCTTTTATTATCAACCGTCTGCAATTTTTCAATGATTTTCCATTTTGACCAAATCGTTACCCATTGCTCATCAGGTGTTCGTTCGTAAGAATTAGTGCTTAATGAATATGGATATAACGAAGAAAGGTCAACTGCATTTGAAGTTTCTGTGAGAACAATAATATCCGAATTTTCCTCGATTATTTTTTTTAATGCAAGTCCCGTTTTTTTGGTATTGGGTTTTGGTCTTTCGATATTCCAAGTTGAAATTTTATACATTTTCTAAACAACAACTAAAAGTTAGTTTTAAATATATAGCAAATAGACCGATTACCGTCACAAAATTTTACAAAAAGTCGGGTATTAAGTTTCACTACCAGCACTCACAGAATGCACCTAAAAATCCAGATGCACTCTGTAAGGCTAATATTTAAAAGGATATGTTGCGAAAGCTACACGGTATTAATGGTGCTTCATTGTCGTTTCTTTCACCTTTTTAATCTGTCGTCTCAGTGCTTCGACACAATTATCAATACCCTCTTCAAAAGATTTGGCATGTTCTTTGGCAAAAAGCGTCTGAGACGGAATATTCAATTTAATTTCTGTGAGCTTGTTGCCATGATCGTTGTCTTTTTCGATTTTGAAAATCACTTGCGCATCAATGATATGACTGTAAAACGTCTCAAGTTTTTCTATCCTACTTGTCGCAAAATCAATTAATTTTTGATCGGCATCGAAATGAACTGAATTAAATATTATTTTCATTTTTACTTTTTTTTAGGTGAAACTATGATTTAGGGTGAGCCGACTTATACGCTTTCATCAACTTTTCTAACGAATTATGGGTATAAACCTGCGTCGAAGAGAGGTTGCTATGTCCTAAAAGCTCTTTGACTGCACCCAATGCCGCACCGTTATTCAACAGATGCGTCGCATAAGTATGACGAAGTATATGAGGGCTCTTTTTTTCCAAATATGGAATATCTTTAAGAATGATTTTAATAATTCTGTTTACGAAATTAGGGTACAGGGGTTTCCCTAAATTTGTTAAAAGCAAAGATTTTACCTGCTGCGGATTGTCAATCTCAAGCTCTGTCAACAACGCATTTCTTTTGTCAATATAATGCTCCAATGCCGACTTCAAATAGTTGGTGATTGGCACCAAACGCTCTTTTTGTCGTTTTCCGAAAATCTTAATGAGATTTTGTGACAAATACACATCGTCGGTTTTGAGCCCGATGGATTCGGCGCGTCTCATGCCGCAGCCGTAGAGTAATTCAAATAAAATAAAATTTCGGAGTTCTGGAAAATCCAAGCAACGGTATTCCTCTTGAGACAACTCAAACTCAAGCATCGAATTCTCTGATATAAAATGAGGTTTTGGCTTGGGTGTTTTGAGAAGCGGGATTTTTTGTGCGGGATTTTGATCGGTTTGTCCTTCTCTAATCAAAAATTTGTAAAAAGTCCTTAAAACCGATATTTTTCTGTTGACTGACACCGCATCATAGTCATCCTCCATCAGTTGTACCACCCAAATGCGGATATCGTTTCGGTCTATTTTGGTGAAATCTGCCTCACAAAATTGCGCTGTCAAAAATGACACAAACTGTTTCAAATCACGGGTATAAGCACCAACCGTATGAGGGCTAAACCGTTTTTCGTATTCTAAAAAATTAACAAATGACTTTATCACAAACCCCTAACTCCTAAATTTAAACAGCGGACTGAACTAAGTCCATAATTTAGAAAAAAATCAGGAGAAAGAAAACTAAATCAAGTATTTTCTTTCGTTTGCATTTTTTGGCGATAAGCCGCCTTCAATTTTTGTTCGCGATTAACCACAGAAGGTTTGGTAAAATAAGTACGACCTCTCAGTTCCTTTATTACACCAGTTTTTTCGAACTTCTTTTTGAATCTCTTGAGTGCTTTATCCAAAGATTCGTTTTCTTTCACGTTTACAATTATCATAACAAGCTATTTTTTCAAGTCTGCAAATATAAAATAAAAAAATGAACAAACCAAGAGATCGACAAGTACATATTAAAACAAAAAATTGCATTTTTATCAATAACTTTGTCATACAATTATCACCGACCAAAATAATATGAAAGAAAAGATTCTTATAACAGGCGGAGCAGGGTTTTTAGGATCTCACTTGTCTGACAAATTTATCAAAGAAGGGTATCATGTCATCGTAATGGATAACTTGTTGACTGGTTCTATGCGCAATATTGAACACCTTTTGCCTCTCAAAGATTTTGAATTTCACCATACGGACGTGACAAAATATGTCCATGTGCCAGGAAAACTCAAATACATCCTCCATTTTGCCTCTCCAGCAAGCCCGATTGATTATCTCAAAATGCCCATACAGACTTTAAAAGTAGGATCTTTGGGAACACATAATTTACTTGGCCTAGCCAAATCAAAAAATGCCAGAATATTGGTAGCCTCAACGTCAGAAGTGTACGGCGATCCTTTGGTACACCCTCAAACAGAAGATTATTGGGGCAATGTCAACCCAATTGGTCCTAGGGGCGTTTACGACGAGGCAAAGCGTTTTCAAGAATCTATCACCATGGCGTATCATACCTATCATAATGTAGAGACTCGGATTGTGAGAATTTTTAACACCTACGGACCGAGAATGAGGGTGGACGACGGACGGGCATTGCCGACATTTATCCAACAAGCACTAGAAGGAGAAGACCTCACTATTTTTGGAAATGGCAATCAAACCAGATCGTTTTGCTTTGTAAATGACCTAGTTGAGGGCATCTACAAACTACTATTAAGCGACTATACATTGCCCGTTAATATTGGCAATCCAGACGAAATTACCATTCGACAATTTGCCGAAGAAATCATCAAACTAACCAATAGTCAGTCAAAAATCATCGAAAAACCACTTCCAAAAGATGACCCAAAAATGAGGCAACCGGACATCTCAGTGGCAAAAAAAGTACTGAATTGGTCTCCTAAATTCACACGTCAGCAAGGACTTGCGCCAACATTAAATTATTTTGAAAAAATAATCCCAAAAAAATGAACAAAATCATCGTAACAGGCGGAGCAGGATATATCGGCTCTCACACCGTCATCTCTTTAATCAAATCAGGTTTTGACCCGATTATCATCGACACTTTCGAAAACGCAGATCCCTCTGTTATCGACGCTTTAGAAAAACTGTCCAAACAAAAAATAACCGTCTATAAAGGCGATTGTGGTGATGCTGATTTTGTGAAATCTATTTTTGAAAAAGAAGGCAAAATAAACGGTGTCATTCATTTTGCCGCCTACAAAGCCGTCGGCGAGTCCGTCCAAATGCCCATCAAATATTACCGCAATAATATCAACTCTTTGCTGACCATGTTGGAGACTATGGAGGCGTATGACTGCCGACATTTTGTATTTTCGAGTAGCTGTACTGTTTATGGGCAGCCAGACATGCTGCCTGTGACAGAATCGTCTCCCATGAAACCCGCAGAATCTGCCTATGGTCACACCAAACAGGTTTGCGAAAATATCCTGCAACACGTCCTACGCAGCTCTCAAAAAATAAAAGTGGTAGCATTGCGGTATTTTAACCCTATCGGTGCACACGAGTCCAGCCTAATCGGCGAACTGCCCATAGGCGTGCCAAACAATTTGGTGCCTTTTATCACACAAACGGCCGTTGGCAAAAGAGACAAAATCACCGTTTTTGGCGATGATTATGACACACCAGATGGCAGTTGCATTCGTGATTATATCCATGTTGTTGATCTGGCTGATGCGCATGTTGCAACCATTCAATATTTGAACAAATGTGCCGAAGATCAATTTTGGGACGTGCTCAATATCGGCACAGGACAGGGCAATTCTGTCCTCGAAGTGCTTAAAACTTTCGAAGAGGTCTCTGGCAAAAAGCTCAACTACAGTATTGGCGAAAGACGACAAGGCGACATCGAAAAAGTATATGCCGATGCTTCATTGTCAGAGAAAAAACTCAACTGGAAAGCCAAAAAAACACTGAAAGAGGCCCTAAGAGATGCTTGGAATTGGCAATTAGCATTAGAAAAAAAATAATGATGCGCCAATTCAAAAAAATATTAATAACAGGAGGCGCTGGTTTTATTGGATCACATGTAGTCAGACAATTTGTATCACAATATACCGACACGCTCATCGTCAACATAGACGCCCTCACCTATGCTGGCAATTTAGAAAACCTAAAGGATATCGAAGGAAAAGACAACTACCAATTTGAAAAAATCGATATCAATGACCAAGCGGGTCTTTCGTCCTGTTTTGACCGACACCAGTTCGACGCTGTCATACACCTAGCCGCAGAGTCGCACGTTGACCGCTCTATCACAGACCCCAACGCCTTTGCTAATACCAATATTTTGGGCACCGTCAATTTACTCAATTCGGCAAAAAAAATATGGAACGACGATATCGAGCAACATCTGTTCTATCATATCTCGACAGACGAAGTTTACGGATCATTGGGAAAAACTGGTCATTTCACCGAGACAACCCCCTATGACCCCCAATCACCCTACAGTGCGTCAAAAGCCGCATCCGACCATTTTGTCCGCGCCTATCATAATACATACAAAATACCCACCATCATCACCAATTGCAGCAATAATTACGGTCCCAATCAATTTCCCGAAAAACTGTTGCCTTTGATGATCAACAACATCATCGGTCAAAAACCACTTCCGATATACGGAAAAGGCGAGAATATAAGAGACTGGCTTTATGTAGAGGATCACGCCCGTGCAGTGGACACAGTTTTTCATAAAGGTAAAATCGGAGATACTTACAATATTGGGGGATTTAACGAATGGACCAATATTGACATTGTCCATCTTCTATGTCAACTGATGGACAAAAAGCTAAAAAGACCCGCAGGAAATGCTAAAAAACTCATCACCCATGTGACTGATCGTGCTGGACATGATATGCGTTATGCCATTGATGCCACCAAAATAAACAAAGAATTGGGTTGGGAACCTTCTCTGCAATTTAAAGAAGGGCTCGAAAAAACCATTGATTGGTATCTCGAAAATACAGCATGGCTCAAACATATAGAAGACGGGTCTTATAAGCATTACATCCCCCGTAAAACAACATAAATGTACCAAAAAAAGTTTCATACTGGCGATTTATCCAATCAAACATTTTTGGTAACTGGTGGTGCTGGTTTTATAGGCAGCCACCTCATCGAATATCTACTCAGCCATAATCCCAAAAAAGTCATTTCCCTCGACAACTATGCTAATGGCTTCAAAAAAAACTTAGCTTTATTCCAAGATTTTCCAAATCTCGACATCATAGAAGGGGATATTTGTAATATCGAAGACTGCAAAAAAGCAACTCAAGATGTGGACATTGTTTTTCACCAAGCAGCTCTAGGGTCTGTCCCTCGCAGCATCAAAGACCCCATCACCACCAATCACGTTAATATCGACGGCTACCTCAATATGTTAATGGCGTCAAAAAATGCTGGTGTACGGCGTTTTATCTACGCTGCATCCAGCTCTACCTATGGGGACAGCAAAACCCAGCCAAAAGTAGAGTCCCAAATAGGAAAGCCCCTGTCTCCCTATGCCGTCACAAAATATGTCAACGAGTTGTACGCCGACGTTTTCGAAAAAACCTACCAGCTCGAGACCGTCGGGCTTCGTTATTTCAACGTTTTCGGCCCTAGACAAGATCCTAGGGGCGCCTATGCAGCCGTGATTCCGCTTTTCATTGATGCGATTTTGAATGACAAAAAAACCACCATCAACGGAGATGGAACGCAATCAAGGGATTTTACATTTGTAGAAAATGTCGTGCAAGCCAATATGAAAGCCGCTTTTGAGCCAAATATCAAGACAACAGAAAAAATATTCAACGTTGCTTGTGGTCAAGAAACGTCTTTAAATCAATTGCTCGACACACTGAATCAACTTGCCAAAAAAAATATATCTGCCAATTATGTCGCTCAACGACAAGGAGATGTCAAAAATAGTTTAGCCAATATTTCGAAAATAAAAGGCACTTTTGGCTACACTCCCCAAATACTAATAAAAGAAGGGTTGAATAAAACATTGGACTGGTTCAAACACAACCCGTCATTCATTGCATCAAGAGATTAAATTATGAAAGGAATTATTTTAGCAGGAGGTACAGGGTCACGATTACACCCGCTGACAATATCGGTTAGCAAGCAACTCATGCCTGTCTATGACAAACCCATGATTTACTATCCTTTATCAACGTTAATGTTGGCGGGAATTCGAGAGATTCTCATCATCACAACGCCCGAGGATGCGCCTTCATTTTCAAAACTACTAGGAGACGGTCGCCAACTGGGATGTGATTTTCAATATGCGGTGCAGCCCTCGCCCAATGGCTTAGCTCAAGCATTCATCATCGGAGAACAGTTTATCGGAAATGAGGATGTCGCCTTGATATTGGGAGACAATATTTTTTACGGATCTAGCATTGGTCACCTGCTCAAAGCGAACAATTCGCCCAAAGGCGGTGTGGTCTTTGCCTACCATGTCCAAGATCCAGAACGCTACGGTGTTGTGGAGTTTGACGAACAAAATAAAGCCATCTCTATTGAAGAAAAACCAACCAATCCAAAGTCAAATTATGCCATTCCCGGTCTTTATTTCTATGACAATCAGGTCGTTAATTTTGCAAAAAACTTGACACCGAGCAAAAGAGGCGAACTCGAAATCTCTGACATCAACAAAATTTATCTAAAATCAGACGCTTTAGAAGTAAGGATTTTGGACCGGGGAACGGCGTGGCTAGATACGGGCACTTTTGTCAGCCTCATGCAGGCCAACACTTTTGTCCAAGTCATCGAAGATAGACAAGGGCAAAAAATCGGGTGCATAGAAGAAATTGCTTGGAGAGAAAAACTCATCGACGATGCGCAATTAATCAATCTCGCCCAACCTCTCCTCAAAAGCGGTTATGGTCAATACCTCATCAATCTGATAAAATAAAATCGGGTTAAACGCTCGAATGATTCGGAGATATTAAAAAATATTTTTGCAATCAATGATTACCTTTAGTTTAAAAGTCAGACAACCACACGCAAAAGTACTTAAAAAGGGTGAAAGACGGGACTCGAACCCGCGACCTCCTGAACCACAATCAGGCGTTCTAACCAACTGAACTACAATCACCGTAAAAACATCCAACACGATGAGACTTGCAAATTTAAATAAATAAAAAATAAATGTGAAATTAACACCCACTATATCTCAATTTTTAAACCAATAACAAATCCAAATTTCAATCATTTTGTTTTTGTTGGTGGTTTACATTCTTCCCTGCAAGGGCGAATAAGTATTCAATTAGTCATATTGAGAAATTCGCCAAACAGCTGACGCATAATTAGCTAGTCTTTCTTGTCTAAGATCAATTGAGTTAGGAGTCCAAGAATTAGATTGAATCTCTTTAGATAACTCATACTGACTAGTGGGCATAGATAGCTTTTTTATCATCGAAAGGAAGTATTTCGCACTCTCTGTTTTTATCTGCTTCTAGTATTGTATAATTTCCTAATCTATACACTATGGATTCGTGAATAGCTTGAGGAAAATCAGCTAAATAATTATCATTTCCATTTTCTGGTAATATATGTTCTATTGTCCAGAATTTTCTTCATAATCATTATCTGCGTGACCAAGATGGTTCTCTAGTCCAAATAGTATATAACGAACAATTTTCTTTCCTCTCTTAGTACTAATTGACTTAGAGGCAAAATTCATTTTAAAATCGTTATCAGAAGGGTACAATGTTTTTACTAGTTCAGCAATTTGTCCAATGGTTGTAGCTTCCCTGTACTAATTTGAATAGCCGCTTTATTATAAATATCTTCTTTTAGATTAGTGTGCAATTTAGCAATGATGGTGTACCTAAAAGTTATTATCGAAATCAATTTAAGAACTCTTGAAAAGCCTTCCTGATCTAAATTATTATATGCTGCAATTAGTATAGGATAAGCCTGTTTTTCTTTAAAAAGAGTTAGTTCTTTGACTCGTTTTCTTATTTCTCTATGTCCGCCCCAAAAGCTATCTGAATAGTTAGACAATGCCTTATACAAAAGAGCGTTTCTTCGAGAGAGTCAAGTAATAAAATTACTGATGGAGAATCTACAATAGATTCTTTAATCGCTCGAAACAAATACTCTTGTCTAATAAGTTTATTTTTGATATCCAATAGTGTCTTAAGAAAGCTGGAAAACTATCTAATCCAATTACGTCTACAATTTTTTTCCACTTATTTTTTATGTGGGGAAGATCAACTTTACTTGAAATGGAAAATAAATAATTTTTTAATAAATCTGTAACTGTAGCCCAACACCTCTAGAGTTCAAAGTTTCAAATACTGTATATGCGCTTAGTTCATCTTCAACGACGATTTGGATAAACATTAATCGTTCAGCAGTTAATTTAATTAGAAAGTTGGTTATCTTTTCTCCATCCTCTTCTTTTTCAAAAAATTCATTAACTCTTGCGACATAGTAATTAAAGGCATTCCAGATTTGTTTATCAGAATCCTGTAAAGTATTTATATTGGTTGGATTTCTAAACACGAGTAAATTAGATTGAAAGAAGCTATTATTATTCTCGTTTAATTGTAATTTCGATAAATAGGTTAGTGATCCAGGATCTTTATCTCCAATATACTTTTTTTGATAATAAAGAAACTCTCTCTTGATTATTTTCAACTTCAATTTCTTTCTCAATTAAGGAGTTTAACTTTTTGATTATTGCTAAAACAATCAGAGTTAAAGTTGAAAACCTTTGTTGTCCATCAATTACGTGATATTTTTTATCACCCATATTTTGGAGGACAATCGAGCCCATATAATGGACATTACCAGTGGTATTGATTCCTATTATGTCATTCCATAGATCCTCCCATTGGTCTTTTTTCCAAGAATAGTCTCTTTGATAGGGGGAACAGTATATGTTTTTCCATTACCTATTATGTCGCTTAGACTTACCGTACTGGTGTCTAATAAATTATTTACTGCCATAGTTCAAAGTTACGATTTTTTTTAGGCTTGCACATAATAGTCGGGGCTTTGCGTCGTTCCTAAGCAAAAGGTATGGCGTAAAGCCTGATGTGTACAAACCGAAGGTATTAATCAGCAACAGTCAAATATAAATATATAAAATTAACAGCAAATCACAAAACAATTAAGAGAACCATAAAGACTTACAAAGTCGTCGGTTTAATGGCAATAACGATTAACTGAATTAACGATTTCTCACCCCTCTTTTAATTCAAAACATAGATATTTGGGATTATGGGTTTTGCAAATACATACATCAAATGCGTACAAATTTGGATATTTTTGTCCTTGTTAGTGCCTTTTGCCGTCATCGGACAAAACAATGTCGTACAACCCAATAATAACAATGCGGTATCACCCGCATACCTTGGTGATGTTCAGCAAAAAGTCCAGCAGTTTTTACCTTCTTTGGAACAACAGTTGGTGACTAATATCGAACCAATGATGAAGCAATGCCAAACGCTCCGGTAGTTGACACCAATACGGTCAAAAAAAGATTCACGACCTCGCACCAAAGTATGGAGAAGTCTTGACACAACAATATATAAGCATCTATAGCCGAAGTCTTAACTACGCAGAGTATCAATCTGCAATGAGGTTTTTGGGCTCAGAAGTAGGCATTCGATACCAAAATGCTTATTCAAAATCAGTTTTGCACGGTCTATGCTAGAGTTAAATCCAAAAGACATGACAAAAGTGGATCAATACTTGCAAACACGTATAGGAAAGAAAATAAAAAATGTCATGCCTCAATTGGTTATCACAACATCACAAATTGCAGAGCAGTGGTTCAAAGAGAGCATTCAGCCCATAGCGTACCCAACAGAGTTGGGGCAGGGAGCAATTCTGGAACGTTGCAACCAGACGACGATACCAACGAGCCTTTTTCGTTGAAAGATGATACAAATGATAAAATATCACTTTAAAAGTAAATAATTTGTGGTAACTTTGGTTAAGAGATTGTATTAAAAAAAATGCATTATGTTTAAATATTATATTGGTTTATTTTCTTTAGTTGCGGCAATCAACTTTTTGCCTGACAATAGTTGTGCGCAAACACTCGAAAAAAGTTACTTTCTAGAACAGATTAAAGAAAGTGATCTCGATGACACTTTTTGGATGCGGCAAAGAAAAGTGTCGACATTGCGATTGATATAGAGACAAGGGACAGTGACAAACAAATCTCAAAAGAGGTCGTCCATAGTTTGATTCAAGCTAAATTGGTTTCGGAAGTAAACCGTATCATCGAATATCAACTTTATCCATTATTCAAAGCAAGTTATCAAAAACCAGAGTTTGACAAAGTGATGACTTTCCTAAAAACACCTCCTGGTTCAAAATTTGTAAGAGTCACCGCAATCGGTGCTGTTTTCATGTCAGTCGATGACCGAAAAGGAGCAGAAAATTATGCCAAACAAACCATTACCCCACAAGAAAGAAGCGTTGCTGAGATTTTTGGAATCGTCCAGCGGTCAAAAACTAAAAGGTATTCTTCCTGAAATCATGCAAATCGGCGCTAACGCATCCGAAGAAGCAACTGATTTAATCAAAAAAGGCATCGATGCTATGATTAAAAGTCAAAATTAAAACCACTCAATCATGAAAAAAATTTTTATAACTCTCGCAGTTTTATGGTCTCTATCATCATTGTACGCTCAAAATAAAACAGTCCCTGACGCCTACAAAAATGCATTTGAAAAACATATGAAAGACACTGGGCCAAATTGATTTGATGCTGAGTATGATGAAAGAAGGTGTCGACGAACAATCCAAAACTAACCCTATGGTAACACCTCAAGTTGCCGAGGAAATACTAAAACGTGCAAAGGTTGAATTCCCCGAAGCGATTATGTCCGAGCTGGTTCATGTATATTACGAGCGATTTTCTATCAAGAATTGGAAGAGTTACCCAAGTTTTATCAAACGCCACTCGGAAAAAAATACCTTGCTGCAACGCCAAAAATCTCTAAATTAACTATGGACGTAGGCAAAGGCGTTGCCTTGAAAATCGGTATGCAAGCCATTCAAAAATTCCAAAAATAGAAAATTTGCACTGGATTCAATTCATCCAAACGCTTATCAAAGACTAATATCATGACATGAAGGATTCTCTGTTAACACTCAAAAAACAGTTATTAGGAGACTTGTTTTTTGATGATACAATGAGAATTTTGTACGCAACCGATGCCTCTGCGTACCGAGAGTTACCATTAGCCGTTGCCATTCCCAAAAGCGAGACCGATTTACAGCATCTCATCCAATTTGCCTCCCAACATCAAATAACGCTCATTCCTAGGACGGCAGGCACCTCTTTAGCAGGACAAGTGGTCGGGATGGGATTATCGTTGATATATCAAAACATTTTAACAAAATCCTCGATTTTAATATTGAAGAAAAAATGGGTGCGTGTGCAACCTGGTGTTGTCCGTGATGAGCTCAATCATTTTTTAAAACCACACGGTCTTTTATTTGGACCAGAAACCAGCACCGCCAACCGTGCTATGATTGGAGGTATGTGGGCAATAATTCTTGTGGTTCTAACAGTATTATTTACGGGAGCGTAAGGGATCATTTATTAGAAGTAAAAGGCTATTTGTCAGATGGGTCTGCAGTCACGTTTAATGCACAAAATTCAGCATCGTTTTCAAAGACCATTAACGCTTCCAAAAACGACCTTAAACATCAATTTATAAAGAAACCTACGATATTTTAAGCCCGAAAAGCATACAAGATAATATCGTAAAGGAATTCCCGAAACCGAGCATTCCCCGTCGCAATACGGGATATGCCATAGATCTTTTGATTCGCTCAAATCCTTTTACCAAAGAGACGACTGACAAGGATTTTAACTTTTGCGACCTGATTGCTGGATCAGAGGGTACTTTGATGATGATCACCGAGATCAAATTAAATTTAAACCCTCTACCGCCAACATTTCGAGGGCTCGTATGTGTGCATTTCGAAGACTTGTACGAGGCGTTAAAATCCAATGTCGAAGTGCTGCCATTTGACCCTTATGCAGTAGAGTTGATGGATCATTATGTTTTAGAATGCACCAAAGCCAATTCCGAGCAAGCTCAAAATCGTTTTTTTGTCAAAGGAGATCCCAAAGCGCTTTTAATCATTGACTTGGCTGCAGATAGCGAGCAGCAGTTAAATGAAAAAGCCGAGGCGCTCATCCATCATTTGAAATCAAAAAAACTAGGCTATCACTACCCTTTGATAACTGGTAAAAAGCAAAAAAATGTTTGGGCATTAAGAAAAGCTGGACTGGGGCTGCTGTCAAATATACCCGGAGACAAAAAAGCCGTTCCTGTCATAGAAGATACTGCCGTTGACGTGCATGATTTACACGATTTTATTAAAGACTTTAACGACATATTAAAAACACACGACATGTCCTGTGTGCATTATGCTCATGCTGGAAGTGGTGAGTTGCACCTTAGACCAATGATTGATTTGAAAACAAAAGAAGGGAACGCACTCTTTTTTGTGATTGCTAACGACATTGCAAAATTGGTCAAACGCTATCGAGGTTCTCTGAGCGGAGAACATGGAGATGGCCGTTTAAGGGGAGAATTTATCCCCAAAATGATCGGAAAAAAAAATTACTCCCTCTTAGAAAAAGTCAAAACAATATGGGATCCAAAAGGTGTTTTTAACGCCAAAAAAATAGTTAATACGCCCTCTATGAGGTCACAGCATCGTTATACACCTGGTCAAATTGAACCCGTGATCGAAACCGTGCAATCTTTTGATAATCAGGGTGGTTATTTGCGTGCAGCAGAGCTTTGCAATGGATCTGCCGATTGTCGAAAACTCCCTCTGTCAGGCGGCACAATGTGTCCTAGTTTTCAAGCAACTAGAGACGAAAAAAGTACAACACGTGCTCGTGCCAACATTTTGCGAGAGGTCCTCACCCATAGCGACCAGAAAAATCCATTTGCAGATCCCAAAATTTCGGAAGTACTTGACCTATGTCTCAGCTGCAAAGCCTGTAAATCCGAATGCCCATCTAATGTTGATATGGCAAAACTAAAATCCGAAGCCTATCACCAAAAATACAAAGCAACTGGGATTCCCTTTCGAACACAGCTCATTTCGCAATTTTCTAATTTATACGCTATTGCCAGTCTGTTACCGGGATTGTCCAACTTTTTTATACAAAATAAGTGGGGAAGTCATCTCATAAAAAAAGCAGCTGGATTTGCCGAAAAACGCTCTTTACCAACGGTATCTGCCCCAACACTCAAATCTTATCTAAAGCACCGTATATCCAAAAACACCGGTAGAACAGTCTATCTTTACGCCGACGAATTTGTCAATTACAATGATGCCCAAATTGGCTATGCTGCTTGGGATTTGCTCGACCACCTTGGTTATCAAGTTAAAATGGCGCCTTTAGAAGAGAGCGGCCGTACTTATTTTTCGAAAGGGTTACTATCAAAAGCAAAAGCATGTGCCAACAAAAATATCGAAATCTCAGACCGTTTTTTGTCAGAAAACGATGTTGTACTTGGGCTAGAACCTTCCACAATATTGTCTTTCAGAGACGAATATCCACATATTGTCAACGATAACCTTAGGTCAAAGGCACGCAAATTTGCATCAAAATATTTGTTGATAGAAGAGTTTTTGATCTCAGAATATGACGCTGGTCGCATCACGTCAGACTCCTTTCACTCCAAGACGCAGACGATTTATCTACACGGGCATTGTCACCAAAAAGCAATAGCGTCTATTGTCCCCACAAAGAGACTTTTGGCAATTCCTCAAAACCATGAGGTGAAAGTCATTCCTAGCGGTTGTTGTGGCATGGCAGGCTCTTTTGGCTACGAAAAAGAGCACTACGAATTATCGATGAAAATTGGCAACCTCGTTTTATTTCCAAACATCAAAAATGCTGAAAAAGACGCCATCATCGCAGCAAATGGCACCAGCTGTCGACACCAGATAAAAGATGGCACAGGACACAAAGCACTCCACCCAATAGAAATATTACATAATTCAATTGCATAATTCAAATTAAAAATTGTATTATTGCGGTAGTATATAATTAAACTGTGTAAATTACATCAAAATTAAAATCATGAAAAGTATGTTTTTATGAAATTTTATTTTTTAAAAAAGCATATCCTTTCATGTAATATTTCAACTAAGTCTGATTCAATTTTCAAATTAATTTAACGAAATGGCCAAACTCAAAAATATCATAAAACAATTATCTGAAGAGGATTTTCAAGCCATTCATGACCAACTTATAGAAAGCAATGCCGATAAGTCCGCTTATCTACTTAAATCTATGAGAACCAAACAAATATCTGACAATAAAGTCATGGAAGAGTTGGGTGTCAACACCAATGCTTACTATACATTAAGGTCTCGTTTGAATCAAAAAATAGAAGAGTATTTGCTTCAACAAATGGAAAATCCACGCACGGACATCCTAAAAAAAGTCGCTAATATCAACGAAATTCTATTTACGAAAAAACGTGCTATTGCAGTCGCAACTTTGAGAAAATTGGAAAAAGAATTGGTTGACTATGATCTATCTAACGAGTTGACCGTCGTCTATAAGTCACTCAAAAAACTGCATATCAATACCCCCCGACCAATTTACTTACAGCAGGCTTTACAATGAACACGTTGCTTATATGCTTGCTTTGGACAAAACCGAGGATTTGTTGGCAGATTATTTCAAAAAATACAGCCAGTATTGTTTGACTGGGTCAGAAGATGACAAACTCGCACTGACATTATCTAACGAAGAAATCCACAATGTATGTAATATTTATATGCAAAGCCATCGGCTTTATGTTTACAAAGGTTGCGTGGATGTTTTCCACAGAATGTTTGTCGAAAAAGACAAGCAAATTCCAAATGATACACAAGAACCAATTGAAGATGTGTTGGACAAAATCGAGAAAATTTTGGACGATTATCACCTTGACTCTATCTACCATCATTTAAGATATATTTGGCGATTTCTCAAGCTAGAGTACTATAATTACTACGGTATTTATGGAAGAGCCGAAATCTATTTTGAAGATCTCAATGAAGACATCTCAAAACTATTGTCTAATTACAGCAATTTTACATACCCCGCTCAGTTTTTAATTACCAAAATCAAAAGACACCAGCGCATGGGTACTGTTAGTAAAATGTATGAAGAAAATAATGAATTTTTATGTGATTTCGAATGTGACATCAGCGATATACCAAAATATTTAACTTACGTGACGTACCGTGCGCTATCCTGCTATTATGCAGACCGTTATGACGAAGCAGCACGTTGGTTTAATAATCTTTTGAATGAAATTAGCCTGAAAAAACTATCCTTACACGCATATCGAAATAAAAGTTATTCTCGCACTTCAATACTGTTTGATGAACGATTATGATTTGTTTAACCAGCTGATTAACAGTATCCAAAGACAAATTCGTCTTTTAGGGAAAGAGAAATTTAATCATATCTTGATATTTACCAAAATACTTAAAATCTCCATCAACGATGTGAAAAAGAATAAAAAAGACAAAATACAAGCCTTGGCAGAAAAAATGAAAGGGTTAGAAGCCAACTATTTTGCACCAACATTGCTTGTTCAAATCGATGAGAAATTATTATCTAAAATGATTAACAACTAAAAAGTAACTTATTTCGTATTGCAATTTGAAAGTCGCAGCACGACCTTGCGCTCTAGATATCTAGGCTCTCCAAAACTTTTTTGTTCAGCGGTTTGTTGAGAAAATCTTTGACATATTTGCTCTTCTTGGCCTCGTTAGAGTCCTGTGGATTAATCGAAGATGTCAGCATGATGATTTTACACGTATTTTTGATGGGATCAGAAAGAGAGTCAAATTCTTTTAAGAATTGAAAACCATCCATTAATGGCATATCAATGTCCAAGAAAATGATTTCTGGCAAAACATTTTTCGGATCTACGCCCAGTTCTTCTACATTTTGCAAAAACTCAAGCGCACTTTGCGCACCAGTATGCGTCAATACTTGTTCTGCTGTATTGGTGGCTTTGATCATCTTTTGATTAATCAAATTATCAATCTGATTGTCATCGATGAGCATGACCGTTTTGTATTTGTAATTTTGACTAGGCATGGTTCAATATTGTTTAAATTAATAAATAATTATATGCTAATATAGTTTCGTAAGTTAGATTTTTGTCAACACTCTTCAAATAAAAAACAATAAAATCTCATAAATATATCAAGGCAGGCTTATACAAATCAAAATAATCCCACAAAACCCGTTATAACAGCTTTACAGGGATTTTACCACGAAAGATAAAAATAGTCGCGCTCTCCGTTGGGATACACACCCAAAACGACTGTTTTTTTCCCAGGTTTTAACTGTTTGAAAGTCTCATCCAAACTCGCCAAATTGTGTATATATTGCCTATTAATTTGCGTAATTATAAATCCTTTTGGTATACCAGATTTTTGAAAAACACCATCATCCACTTTACCGATTTTAACACCAAAATTAACTTGTGCAACATATTTATCACGGTCGGTCAGATTGCTGAAAATCGCACCAAAATGCTTATTCGGTGTTTTTTTTATGATGCCCGTTTTATTTTTTTTATTTTTCAAAACCAATACTGTTGACAACGCTTTTTTGCCCCTAACAAAAGTCATTGACACTGTTTCGCCGGGTCTTTTGCGGGCAATCATTTCTTGTAGTTCTGGGATATTATTGACCTCTTTGTCATCTATCGATTTAATCACATCACCCTGTTTCAAACCAGCTTCATCTGCGGCACCTCCTTTTGCGACATTTATCAAATAAACACCGTTGGTTTGGTCGGTATGCCGTGCGATTCCCTGTGCGGTAACTTCTCCCATACTGATACCCATTAATGCCCTTTGCACATTTCCATAGCGTTTAAAATCCTCATAGATTTTTTTGACCAATGCTGTCGGTACAGCAAAAGAATATCCAGTATACGCACCTGTCGTGGAAGCAATTGCTGTATTTATGCCGACTAGATCTCCTTGTAAATTTACCAGTGCCCCACCCGAGTTACCGGGATTGACAACGGCGTCGGTTTGTATAAAAGATTCTACAACAAAGTTTTCACTATGTCTCTTTGATTTCAAAATATCAATTGACCGTGCTTTTGCGCTGACAATGCCTGCCGTAACTGTGGATGTCAATTTATACGGATTGCCGACGGCAAGCACCCAATCTCCTATTTGAAGACCATCAGAGTCTCCAAATTTGATATAAGGCAACGGTGTCTCAGCATTGATTTTGAGCAGTGCCAAATCTGTAGACGAATCAGTCCCAATGACTTCTGCTTGATAACTTCTATTATCGGTCAACACAATTTCGATGCTATTGGCGTCTTCTACAACATGATTATTGGTCATAATATAGCCATTTTCATCAACAATGACACCAGATCCTGTCGCCAACGCCTCCGACACTTCAGGATAAACATACCAACCATATATATAACTATTGGTCCGCTCAAGCACCGTTGTTTTGATAAAGACCACAGCTGGTGTTGCTTTTTTTGCCGCACTCGTAAAATCCATTTTGTCGGACAATGGCGCCACGGACGACCTAGACAAATGGACATTGCTTTTTGGAATTGTCATTTCAACAGGTCTTATTGAATTATTTTTTAAACCATTATCAAAAAACAGATTATCCAACGCAATAGCTGTAATGCCACCAATTAATGCTGCCAAAAAGAGAGAAAAGAAAGAGTTTTTAAACATACTATTTTAAATTATATTAGAAAATACAAACAAAGACTCCACTTGATTTTGCAGAGCCTTTGTCAATTTCAAATTGAGAAAACACATGATTAATTCACCGAAATTTTGGACTTTAAGTGCGTTTTTTTCATCTTTTGGCAATTTAATTGTCAAAATCCCCTCTTCATAAACGGCAGAAAACTTCTTTGGGTTTAAGTTATCTGGCAAAGTATATGAACGCTCAAAATTGGTATAGGAGATTTCGGAACGCCTCAAATAAGCCCCCTTATCGAGTTTTTTCTCGTTTCTCTCACCTTTAATTTTCAACACATTATCAACCACTTCAAGGTCAAACGAATCTTTTTTGAAACCAGGCAACGCAATATTAATTTCAAAAGCATCCTCGGTCTCGTAGATGTCCGTTGCCGCTCTATAATCACCCGAATAAACATCGCGCTGATTGGCAAAACTGTTAAACAGATTACCTAAAGAAGATGGTAAATAACTGTCAATATCTGGATTAAATTTTACAATACTCATAATTTTATTTGATTTTAGTTAAACTTTGATTTTCAATTAACTTATTTACAGAATATGTGCCAATCGCAAAAAGTAGACAAAAAGTCATGTTTTGAAATAAAAATTTTAAAAATAATGACATAATGGCGGTATTTTGGTTATGGAATAAACGTAAAACAGTCACTCTGTCCAAAGTCTCCAAATAACTCGGAAATAATATATATATTTGCTAATATGAGAGATTTCATGAATTTTCTAGACAATGTCCACAGTTATCTAGGAGGAAGCCAATGGTTCACCTTTTTCTTGCTAGGAGTCGGGCTTTTTTTTTACCATCTATCTCGGCTTTCCCCAAATCAGGTACTTTAATCATGCCCTTCGGATTATAAGGGGAAAATATGATAAAAAAGAAGATACAGGAGATATCAACCATTTCCAAGCCTTGACAACGGCTTTGTCTGGGACTGTTGGCACAGGCAATATTGGTGGCGTTGCTTTTGCCGTTCATATTGGCGGACCAGCGGCTTTGTTTTGGATGATTATAACGGCTTTTTTTAGGCATGACGACCAAATTTGTCGAAGTCACCCTCTCTCACAAATATAGAGAAACCTCGGAGGACGGCACCATTTCTGGTGGACCTATGTATTATATGAAAAACAAACTAAATGCCAAATGGCTTGCTATCATTTTTGCTTTAGCTACAATTTTGTCTTCATTTGGTACAGGCAATATGCCACAGATTAACAATATTGCCCAAGCCATGAACTCAGCTTTTCAGATACCACCACTGATAACGGGTATTGTATGTGCGATTATTCTTGGATTTGTCATCATTGGGGGTATCAAACGCATCGCTTCTGTGACAAGCCGATTGGTGCCATTTATGTCATTAATTTATTTTATAGGCGCCATTTCTGTCATATTTTATAATTTGGATAATCTAGGGTCGGGACTCGTTGGCATTATCGAGCATTTGTTCGAGGGATCTGCTGTCAAGGGTGGCTTTTTGGGCGCTTCTATTGCTTGGGCATTTAATACTGGTGTTAGCAGAGGACTATTCTCTAACGAAGCTGGTCAGGGATCTGCTCCCATTGCACACGCTTCTGCAAAAGCCAGCGAACCAGTATCCGAAGGCATTGTTGCAATTCTTGAGCCTTTTATTGACACCATCATAATATGTTCGTTGACAGGTTGTGCCCTTC
Organism: Lottia scabra; assembly: GCA_029955415.1. NCBI lineage: Eukaryota > Metazoa > Mollusca > Gastropoda > Lottiidae > Lottia > Lottia scabra. The sequence goes on from JARJEI010000086.1 coordinate 146,064, forward strand.
TAGCTTCAGGAGTGTGGAGTACAAAATACGACACTAGATTTAACACAGACCGTATGATATTTTTGGATGGGCAATACAGCGAGCAAAATGCAACGGATGCACAAAACCTATATCAAGTTATCGCTGAAAAAAAAGTAAATGGACAACCCGCCATCCCCAAATATAAAGGCACATTACAGGTCAAAAATGGCAAAATAACAAATCTTGTCACCATTTTACACAACCGATCTGTTGCCGAAGATGTCATCATCAAAAAAAAGGATGCACTTTTCTCAGGCAATTTAGAAGTTAAAAATGGCTTAATTTTATCAAAAGACGCCTCTGAACTTAAAGTGCGAGGGAAATCACTTATTCATAGCGCAGAACTCACAACGGTAGCATTTGGTAAAGGTTTTTTTGGTGAAAATGGAAAATACATTATTCCAATAGGCTTGTTGCTTTTTGCCCTATCAACTTCCATTTCTTGGTCCTATTATGGAGATCGTGCGGTTACATTCATTGCAGGATCCAAATTTGTGAAATTTTATCATATCATCTATGTCCTAAGTTTCGTTTTGGCAGCAGTCGTCGATACCGCCGTTATTTGGAAAATGGCTGATATTGCGATTGTACTAATGACATTGCCCAACCTAGTTGGTATTTTACTGCTACGAAAAGACATGAAAAATACTGTCAAAGAATATTGGTCTCACTTCAAAAAATAAATATGAACTATCTAATTATCCCTTTATTATGTTGCACTTTACTATTTAAAGTCAACGCACAAACTCCATCGACACAATCACTTTCCCTGAAAGAATGCATCGAAATTGCCAAAAACAATAATTTGGAAGTAAAAAATGCAAAACTCGATGTCGAAAGCCAAAAAGTCAATCTTAAACAATCCAAAAACAGTGCTTTGCCAACCGTCAACGGCAATGCTAACACGGGCTATAATTGGGGTCGTGGTATTGACCCGACAACCAACTCTTTTATCAACCAACAAGTGGGTTATATTAGCCTAAGTGCCAATGCAAATTATTTGCTGTATAGTGGATTTAAAAGAAAAAGAGAGGCTTCAATGAACTCATTACAACTCGAAGCAGCTCAAATCGATGTTGAAAGCACCAAAGATCAAATCTCTTTTCAAGTTATTGACGCTTATATGAACCTTATTTTCACAAAAGAACTATTGAAAAATGCTGACTTTTTGGTAAAATCAGATTCGCAACGCATCACAAAAACAACTCTTTTGGTGAAAAATGGCGCCTTGACCAAATCCGCTCTGCTCGACATAAAAGCACAATACTCTACCAGTCTTGTAAAATCGACAAACGCACGCAACCAAGTATCTTTGGCAGAGTTGACGCTTAGGCAGTTACTCAACATCGCTGATAACCAAGCATTATCTATAGAAGATATACCGTTCTCTATAGACAGTCTCGAAAACAATGCCACAAATCTCTTAAATACCGAAACATTAGTCGCACATGCCGAAGCCCACCAAAACGATATTAAAGCATCAAAAACCCGTGAAAAAGTAGCAGAAGAAAACGAGAAAATCGCCCAAAGCGGTTATATGCCAACACTCTCTCTATCGGGTTCTCTCAGAACCAATTACTCTGATGCACGAGACAAAGACAGAAATATCATTGATGGAAGAAAAGATGTTATCGTCGACATCGGACGGGTCAAAAGTTCTGGTGAAGCTGTCGTAAGACAAACAAGTGTGCCTAATGTCGTAGGAGTTAATGATGGCTATCCGATTTCAGATCAATTCAGTGATAACTTCACACAAAGCTTGTCTTTAAATCTTTCAATTCCTGTTTTTTCAGGTTTTCAAAACAAAAACAATATCCAACGTGCACGGGTTCGCAAAATGCAGTCCATGATACGTACCAGTCAATTAAAACAAAACTTACGCCAACAAATCGAAAAAGCTAGAATTGAAACCATTGCCGCCTATAATGATTTCAAATCTCAACAACAAAATGTAACGGCACTTCAAGAATCTTTTCGAATGCAACAAGTGCAATTTGAACTGGGAGCCTCCAATTCTTTCGATTTAGAAATCGCCAAAAATAATCTTTTCATTGCACAGAACAATCTATCAAGATCCAAATACAGCCTACTTTTAAAACAAAAAATATTGCAGTTTTATGTGTCACGAAGTGTATAAACCCAATAATTATGATTCTAATTAGCAAAACAATAGGGCTCATTTTCATTATTGGATTAAATCTAAATGTTTGTATTGCGAAACAGCATCAGTATACCAAACACGTAATTTTGATTGGTTCGGATGGATTTGGTGCATACGCATTGAAAAAAGCAAAAGCTCCCAATATCAGAAAAATGATGAAAAACGGGTGTTATTCGCTCAAAACCAGATCTGTACTTCCGTCATCAAGTGCCGTCAACTGGGCGTCTATGATTATGGGATCGGGACCAGAACTGCATGGATACACCGAATGGGGCAGCAAAACGCCCGAATTGCCTTCTGCAAAAATAGGGAAAGGGGGCATTTACCCCACCATATTTAGCTTGATCGACGCCCAACGACCCAAAGCCAAAAAAGGTGCTGCCTATCAGTGGGACGGCATCGGCTATTTAATCGAAAAAGGCTTGCTCGATTTAGATTTTAATGGTAAAAATGAAAACGATACAACCGATGCCGCACTGGAATTTATTGTCAAAGAAAAGCCAATATTTACATTCATTCATTTGGACGAACCAGACCATACTGGGCACAAAATCGGACACGACACCCCCGAATATTACAAGTCTGTAGAAAAAATCGATGATTTGGTTGGTCGAATAATAGAGACCTTAGAAAAAGAAAATATGATAGACGATACTGTTATTTTGTTTACATCTGACCATGGTGGCATCAACAAAGGACACGGTGGCAAAACATTATTAGAAGTCGAAATCCCTTGGGTTATTTACGGAAAAAACATCCTCCCCAAAGGAGCACTAAAGCAAACCATTGTTACCTATGACACTGGGGCAACCATTGCGTTTTTATTGGGGTTAAAAACACCAGAATTTTGGAGAGGGCAACCAATCACCTCGATTGTCAAATAATCTTTAAGAATAAAAAATCGCAACCCATTAATTAATAACAAGTTGCGATTTTGGCAAGTGGAGAATATCGGAGTCGAACCGATGACCTCTACGCTGCCAGCGTAGCGCTCTAGCCAGCTGAGCTAATCCCCCGCACAGCAAAGGTAAATAATTTATTGATTAGAGAAAGTGATTTTATAAAATCATTACTTGGATACTGCGATAAAAAATAAATTCAGATATCAAATCGCGTAGTAAACTGATTTTCTAACACTTATGGAGTTTAACAATTTACTTCTTCATTCTGAAAGGCTCACTGAACACATGATTGCTTTCGTTCAATGCACGGTCTTTGATATATATTTCAAATTGAAGTTCGTAGGACAACAAAAAATAGTTGGCACTCCAAACATCTTGAAACTGCCCAACCAAGGATCCTTCGAGAGGGCGTTCTTTACCAGAGGAGTTTAGAACAGGATAGTGGCTATAGAATTGGTCTATTGTAGCGGCACGATGACCGTTTACTTCTTGGTCAATTAATTTTTCGTATTGATTTGTTTCGGGGTTTTTAAAATAGGGAATCATGAAAAAATTATAATGTCGACCATACTTTTTTACTACCCGAATAGATTGAAAATCTCCAGATTCATCTCGATAAGTTAACCATTTTTCTTCGTCGCTTGTGTCGTCATTTTCGGTTGCATAGATGAGTTTCCCATTTTTTGAAAGCACATCATATAGGTCATATTTTGGACTTTGAAGTTCTTCTTGCGTCAAGCCCAAATCCCCGTCTCCATCTATAAAATTGACTTCTACACGCAGTTGATCGGTGCCCTTTCCGTCAGCATTTTTTACCAAACGAATACTTTTAAAATCAATATGTGGTACATTTGAAATCTCTGGAGGGTCTACGCAAGATGCAAAGACAACCGCTGTCAGAATTGATAGAATGAAAAAAATACCGTTTTTAGCCATAGAATTTACAAAATAAGTAAATAATGACAGAACCATGAATTTTAAACCGTTAAAAATATAACGTGAATCAAAAAAATAGCTTAAAAAGAAAAATTTATAATGTTAAGACTCAAAATTTTGACAATTTAGCACTAGAGCTTTTTCATTTTCAAAGAAAACAATGTGCACTTTATCAAAATTGGTTAGACTATTTGTCTAGGGATTTTGAGACAGTCAAAAAGGTCGAAAATATTCCATTTTTGCCAATTAATTTTTTCAAAAATCACCGCATCAAAACAGGCCAGTGGGAAACTCAAACGGTTTTCAAAAGCTCGGGAACAGGACAAAGCGGCCGCAGTCAACACGACATTGCCGATAAAAATTGGTACAATCAAATTGCCAAAAAATGTTTTGAAAAAACATACGGTGCTTTGGATCAATATGTGATTATTGGTTTGCTACCTTCCTATATAGACAATGGCGCATCTTCTCTTGTGCATATGGTGCATTATTTTATGCAAGAAACAAAAGACACAAGCTCTCAGTTTTTTTTGGACCGATTGACGCAGTTGCCTTCATTTTTAAACACATTGAAAGGCTGCAAAAAAACCGTGATTTTGTGGGGCGTTACTTATGCGCTGCTTGATTTGGCAGAATTGGTTGCTGCACCATTTGACAATTTAGACCTGATGATTATTGAAACGGGCGGTATGAAAGGACGAAAAAAAGAACTGACAAGGGACGAAGTACATCGTCAGCTCAAAAAAGCATTTCACCTCCAAACCATTCATTCAGAATACGGTATGACCGAGTTACTATCGCAATCATACGCAACAGACGAGGGTAGGTTTGTAATGTCTCCGACGATGCGTGTGCTTTTGCGAAGCGTACAAGACCCTTTTGAGATTATCAAAAAAAATAAAACCGGAGCGGTTAATATTATAGATTTGGCGAATATAGATACTTGCGCGTTTATTGCAACGGATGATTTGGGGATTTTACATCCAAAAGACGAAACATTTGAAATCATTGGCCGAATTGACGATAGTGATATAAGAGGTTGCGCTCTTTTGACCTAAACTTATGCTCATATAGCTTTCAGTTTTTAAATTTTTTTGACAAATTGACAATTCAATTAATGTAAAATGAAAAAAAAGATTCTAGTACTCAAAATAGGCACCTCGTCAATCACTTGTCAAGATGGTAATTTGGATCAAAAAGCGATGGTGAATATCGTCAGACAGGTGTCCAAAATTCACCAAAACTACCGAGTCATGATTGTGTCTAGCGGTGCAGTTGCCGCAGGTAGGCCTTTTATTTCTGATTATGTGGGGCATTTGTCACAACGAAAAGCCGCTGCTGCGATTGGAAATCCCGTTTTGGTACATAGGTATAAAACATTTTTTGAGCCGTACGGCATTTCTATTGCGCAATCCCTCTGCGAAAGAAAACATTTTTCTGATTCCTTTCAATTTTCACAACTCAAAGAAACTTTTGAAACCCTTTGGGCGAATAACGTGATACCAATTGCAAATGAAAATGATGTGGTGAGTAATTTGGAAATTAAATTCTCGGATAATGACGAATTGGCAACGCTTTTGGCGGTTGGGTTCGGTGCCGATCAGTTGTTGTTTGGCACGGTGGTTGATGGTGTGATGGATGAGTCGGGCAATTTGGTGACATGTATAGAAAAGTTTGATGATGCGGTTTTGGCTTTGGCAAAAGATGAAAAATCGCCACAAGGATTAGGTGGTATGATTTCTAAATTAACCTATGCACGATTGGCGACTAATTTGGGCATTGAGACCATCATATTTGACATCAAACAGGACGAAGGTGTTCTAAAAGCGATAAGTGGGAAAACAGGCACTGTCTGTCTAGCTCAAAATTGCGGGCATGACGCACGTGCTCAGTGGCTCAAAAGTGGCTCTTTTTTGAACGGGAAAGTGATTTTAAATGAAAAATTGGAAAGAAAAGACCTGCTATCAACACATATCAACCGTGTTATTTTTGATTTCGAAGCAGGTGAAATTTTTGAAATACAAAATAAACAAGGCCGCACAATTGCCGTTGCAAGGGCTTTAATGAAGTCAAAAAGTGTGACTAAAGATGAGGTCGTTTTGATTGCAAAAAAGCAAGAAATTGTTTTTCTGTAAATCGGAGAATGCTCGTTTTATTGTACGTTGTGGGTGTGTCGAAAGACGGATTGCAAGACTTTCAGAGATTTGATATTGGTCATAGTTGGTACATGTAGTTGGTAAAAAGCAATAATATTACGCAATACTTCTTTTTTTTCATATTGATTGATACTGATATTTTCACCATAATTCGAGCGTAAAAAATAATCAAGGTGTACAATTAATTGGTCACAATTTTGTTTATTTTCTACCTTTGCATGCAATAGCTCTTGAATAATAACGTCTCCATTTTCAACTCCAAATCCCAAAAAGTGGGACATTTTTAACAAAAATTGGATGTGAAATCCGCCAATACCCGTTATTTGGTTGTTGAAAGTCAACAAACTATTTTTGACAAAATCAAATAATGGTTTTTCTATAGATTCTGTTTTGACGCATTGATAGATGACCTCGTTCAAAAAAAATAAAATGCTTGACTTTTGGATATTTTGGTATATTGGATGAAATGATTCCGAGCAAATGATTTCTGAAAGTCGGTGGAGGTTATTTTTAGAGTTATAAAGGACGACGATTCTGACAATTGTCAATGGTTGAAAAAGCGCAATATCGTGTTTGGGTTTTTTGCAACGAACGCTATTGATTATGATAGAGATAACACCCAGTTGTTGTGTAAAAATGGTGGCAATAATTGAGCTTTCTTTATACCGAATATAGTGGAGTATAATCGCATCTGTCTTGACAGTTGTTTTCATCTTTTTACCATGATTTTACCGACATATTTTTCGCTGTCTTCTTCTCGCACGACATAAATCAAATAAATGCCAGTTCCAACTTGATTTTGATTATAATCTCTTAGATTCCAGGTGGCAGTGCCGCCGTTGGCGATGCTTTCGTATATGACATTGTTGGTAATATCGGTTATTTTGACAATAGAATTACTAATGAGACCTTCGATTGTGACATCTCCATCAAAATCGAGCTGTACAGGATTGGGAAAAATTTTGACATTGCCAAAATCACTTTGAGTGCTACTGGCATCGGTTTTGACAGAGACCAATCCATTATCGGTCGACACAAATAACTCACCTTGCGAAGGTTCAAATGTCATTTTTTGTATTTGATTGGATGGCAAACTTTTTGTGGACTCGGTGTACCGTTTAATGAGTTGGTCTCCTAATTCATTGACCAGCCAAATGCCATTGTTCGAGCTCATCCATTTTCGATTAGCAGGGTCAACGACGATATTGTTGATGCGTTCTGTTCGAAAAAGCAACCCTGCGTTGATGATAGGCCGAATAGCTTCTACCGAAATGCTTTGGTCGGTGATGGTCAAAAAATTTGATTGAAAATAAACAGTGCCTTTGGCAGTGCCCACCCATATATCGCCATTTTTGTCAATGGTCAGACTGCTGACATCGTTTGATGGCAATTGGTTTGCTGTTGTTAAAATGCGGATTGAATTGTATTTCAAATTAATAACAGGCAACCCGATTAAATTTTGCTCTTCTGTTAAAAATAAAATATCGCCAGTTCTGGGGTGAATGGCAAAGTCCTTATATTTTGCAGAGGTGGGTGGCAGTTTTGATATATTAATCTCGGACTGCCCTGTTGTTTGAAAACTGGTAAAACGGTTTTTGTGAATCGTTTGTTAAAATATAAATATTGTTCTGTTTATCTGTATGAATTGCTCGAATGTCACCTTTTATATTGGTCGTTATTTGAGACGGTAAAATTTTCCCAGATTTGTCAAAAAACATGATTTGTCCATTGGTATCACACACAACAAATTGGTGGCTGTTTTTCAAAAAACCAATGCCTTTGGTCAAATTGGGTACATTGATATTATGCCATTGTCTGTTGACAAAAAGATGAAGCCCAAACACAGATGTTGCGACTGTGCAGTTGTCAACAGATAAAATGTCTTGTATGATTGGTGCCGAGATGCCATTGGGCGTTATTTTTCTTGTGATTTCTGTCAAATTATCGTTTAGAAAAAATCCACCATTTGAGGTGTCTATACCGACAAATTGATTTCTATATGCTTTTATATCAATGAATTGCGTATTTAATTGTCGTTTTGTGATTGTGTTGTTTTGCCATTCGAAAAGACCCGTTGTCAGTTGCAGTACAAATCGATTATTGATGATTCGCATCCACTCAATTTTGTCATCATTGGTCGGCAAATCAATATTGCGCCAATTATTTGCATCTTCGCTTTCGACAAAACCTATACCCTCTCCCCAGATGTATATTTTACGCTCTTTTGTTTCAATCTGGCTGACTGCTGGGGTTGATATGCTAGAGTTGGCGAATGGATGAATTCTTGTCCAGTTATTAAAGTCCAACCAGTTGCTGTTTACGTTTCTTAGCATCAGCAATCCTGATGAGGTCGCTGCCCAAACGGTATTGTCGTAGATTGCCAAATCATTGATGCGCGTGCTTTCCTCGTTGGGCCTCAATCCACTGGCAATTTCGTTGATTTCTTTTCGATTGATATCATAAATAATGATGCCATAATTACTGGCAAACAGGATTTTGCTTTGGAAAATGATAGCGTTTGATATTTCAATTTTCTTGGAAGATTTTAACGTGAAAAGTGTGCGTGTTATTCTCAGATTTTTGATGAAATCTATAACACCATTTTCATGAAAAACGAGGACTTCTTTGGTTTGAGGAATATCAACAATATATTCGATTTGATGATTACTGAGACCGTTTAAACTAGAAAAAAGAACTGTTTCACCATCATCAAAAGCCGTATAAAGAACATTGGCTGTGGCAATCCAAATTTGGTCTTTGCCAACGGCGATACTTTTTGAAATATTGGGTGCAAAATGACTCTGCCATTGATAGAGAGGCGTTTGTGCATGACAATCAAAATGCCGACAATAACAGATGACGAAAAAAACGAAATATAACCTCATTTTGTTTGACATCTTGTTGTAAGTTTGTCTAATTGGACGTAAACTTATATTTTTTCTAGTTATATTACAATAAAAATATCCAAAAGTATCATTTATTCTGAAAAATGGTCATAATTTTATCCATATTTTAAAAGCTAAAATTTATAATCACGTGGGAAAAAAAATTAATATTTCTTCTATTAAGCAATATGTTGAACGGTTTTCTACAGATGCCGTGAATAAAATCTATTTTGATAAAGAATATGTCACGACTGAAAACTTGGAAAATCTGACGAAAATCAAGCAGGTGAATATGTTTGTAATCAAACATCTTTTTATGCAATGGCAGGATTTTTCCGAGAAAAATAAAAGTCCTTATTTTGATTACAAACATCCTGATGTTTTGAAGGTGCAAAGCACATATATGAATGTATTGTCGCAGCATATATCGGTTTCGAAAGAGGATATGATGCCGATTTTTTCAGCGGCTACATTTGATTGTTTGTACTTGCTATTGAGTCCCTATAATTTTTATTTGAAGCAATTGCAGAGTGTTTTTTTAGATGGAAATATTAAGTTGAGTGATTGGATCAAAATGACAAAATATACCTGTGTCAACATAGAATTACGGGATATTTTGATAAAAACTTTGGACGGCGTTTCTGACAAATTTCATGAAAAAGACGAAATTATTACTTTGCTCAATAAAGCATGTGTGCAAATTACATCTTCTCCAGAGTCAGTAGATGCTTATTTTGAGGAATTTAACGCCTTGACACCTTTGGATCCAGCACATTTTTTTGTTCGCACTCCCAAAAGTGAAGATGTAAAAAAAAATCCCCCTAACCCTACAGAACCGAGCACAGAACCAGTAGCAAGTCCACCTCCTAAAAACGTAAATCCGCCATCACAACCGTTGGTTGATAAATTGTCCGATAACCAAGAACCCACTGCGGTTAATGATGCGTTTGAATCAGAAAAAGACACGATGACGCTCAATGAATCTCTCGAAAAACCAAATGATATAAAATCAAAAATACCACATTATCAGAGATTTATGTTTATCAATGATCTTTTTGATGGCGATGTGAAATGCTATGATGAGACGATTGCCGTGATCGATAAAATGGGAAGTCTGGACGAGGCTCGTTTGTATTTAGAGGAGCATATTCACCCCAAATTTGAGTGGAATCTCGAAAATGGAGATGTTCGAGAGTTTATGTATATGGTGCAATCACATTTTTTGTGAAAACTAATGGCAACAAAAGAATAAACAATAGATTTAACGCCATAACCCTTCAAAAGAACGGACGCAAATTTCTGAAGCGTTAACTGCAATTATCAAGACTTTAAAAAATTATTTGTATGTATCACCGCTAGATTTCAAAATAATTCTCGGATATTTTTGTCTGAGTACAATTTTGTATTATCTTTGGTTCAGAAATAAGTGAATATGTTTTCAAAATCATGTGAGTATGGCATAAAGGCAGTGGTCTATATCGCACAACAATCGATTCAAAAAAAAAGAGTTCGACTGAACGATATTGCCAATGAGATTGATTCTCCGACTGCTTTTACAGCAAAAATCCTTCAATTATTGGCTAAAGAAAAAATTCTTCGGTCGGTCATGGGGCAATTTGGTGGTTACGAAATTGAATTATCTCGATTGGACAAAATAACACTTCTAGATATTGTTACCATAATTGATGGGGATAATATTCACAGTGGCTGTGGTTTAGGCTTCAAAAAATGTAATGACTTAACTCCATGTCCGATTCACAATGATTTTGCGAAAGTTAGAAGTGATTTAAAACAAATGTTGAATAAAACCACAATTCTAGCTTTAGCAAAAAGCCTAGACAATGGGCTTGTACATTTAAAAGAGTTAACTAAAGTAAATTAATTTAAAAATAAAACAATGAAAAATATGGAACTATCAAAAGAAAATATTATCGGTGAATTAGTCGCACAAAACTATCGTGCAGCATCTGTTTTTAAAAAATACGGAATAGATTTTTGTTGCCAAGGCAATAGAACTATTGACGATGCCTGTACTAAGAAAAACATTGATAGCCAGTCTGTAATCGACGATTTGAATACAGCAATTAATCAAAAAAAGGATGAGGCTACAGATTATAAATCTTGGCCGTTAGATTTACTAGCAGATCATATAGAAAAAAAAACACCATAGATATGTGGCGGATAAAATAGTAGAAATAAAACCGTATTTAGCCAAAGTTTGTAAAGTACATGGTGATCGCCATCCAGAGCTTCTTGAAATCAATGAACATTTTTTGAGTAGTACAGAAGAGCTCGCGCAACATATGAAAAAGGAAGAGGTTGTTTTGTTCCCTTATGTCCGTAAACTTGTGACAGCAATGCAAGACAATTCACAAGTTGAAAAACCGCCTTTTGGCACGGTTCAAAATCCGATAGAAGTCATGATGAGCGAGCATGAAGCGGAAGGTGATAGATTTAGAAAAATTGCTGAATTGAGCAATAATTACACTCCTCCTGAAGATGCGTGTAATACTTATCAGGTTACGTTTGCTTTACTCAAAGAATTTGAAGAAGACCTTCATTTACACATTCATTTAGAAAATAATATTTTGTTTCCGAATGCAATAAAACTAGAAAAGGAATTTTATCATGCCTAAACCTATAAAAAGGTCTGCAACTTTGATTCTATCAAAGTTAGTCGCTATTAACAATAGCATGTCAATTTGATAATTAAAAAAGTAACGGTAAAATCGCACATTTAACCCGTGATAAACTGAAAAGTAAATGTATTTATTCCCTTACTTTTCTAAGTACAAACAAGATTTAAAAACGAGTAATAAATATATAGTTTAAATAAAAACAGAGAAAAAATCATGAAAAAAATAAATCTAAATTTAACTATTAAAACCATAGCATTGTCAGGCGTTGTTTTATTAGCATCTTGCGGAGGGCAACATAATGAATCAGAATCCAAAAACTCTGAAAAAAAGATTGATGCTGCAAATATTGAAGTATCTGGTGAGATGAAAGCAGAGTTGACTGCTCCGCCTTTAGTTCCTACTCCAGTTGGCGATAGACCAGCCAAAAAATTAATTGTTGACATGGAAATTCTTGAAAAAGAAGGGGAAATGACGGATGGAGTAAAATATACGTATTGGACTTTTGGAGGTTCTGTACCGGGTAATTTCATTAGAACAAGAGTTGGTGATGAAGTTGAGTTCACTCTAAAGAATCACCCGGAAAACAAATTGCCTCACAATATTGATTTACATGCAGTAACAGGTCCCGGTGGCGGTGCGACATCTTCTTTTGTCGCTCCAGGTCACGAGGTCACGTTTTCTTTTAAAACATTAAAACCAGGATTGTATGTCTATCATTGCGCGACAGCTCCCGTTGGCATGCATATTGCCAATGGCATGTATGGTTTGATTTTAGTTGAACCTGAAGGTGGATTGCCAAAAGTAGATAAAGAATACTATGTGATGCAAGGTGATTTTTATACCAAAGGTGAAAATGGTCAGCCAGGATTACAGCCTTTTGATATGCAGAAAGCGGTTAATGAAAATGCGGATTACGTTGTTTTTAATGGTAAAGTTGGTGCTTTGACAGGAGATAACGCATTAACAGCAAAAGTTGGTGAAACGGTTCGTTTATACGTAGGGAATGGCGGTCCGAATTTGGTATCTTCTTTTCACGTAATTGGTGAGATTTTTGACAAAGTTCATATTGAAGGTGGAGAAGCTATTAATGAAAATGTTCAAACAACTTTAGTCCCTGCAGGCGGAGCCGCAATTGTTGAATTTAAAGTAGATGTTCCGGGAACATTTATTTTAGTGGATCATTCAATTTTTAGAGCCTTTAACAAAGGTGCTTTAGGTATGTTGAAAGTCGAAGGTGAAGAAAATAAAAAATTGTATTCTGGGAAACAAATTGAAGGTATCTATAAGCCAGAAGGTGGATCTATTCAGTCTATGCCTGGCAAAGCACCAAAAGCTCAAGTAGCGTCCAATCTTGCAGAAAGAATAAAGTTTGGAAAACAGGTTTATTCTAAAACATGTATTGCTTGTCACCAAGCTGAAGGACAGGGAATTGCAGGTGCATTTCCTCCTTTGGCAAAGTCTGATTATCTAAACAAAGATGTTAGTCGAGCAATTAAAATTGTGCTTCAAGGGAAAACAGGAGAAATCACTGTTAACGGAGAAAAATACAATAGTGTTATGACAGCTCAAACTTTGACAGATGAAGAAGTTGCAAATGCGTTAACTTTCGTTTATAACAGTTGGGGCAATAACAAAACTGTAGTTACTCCAAGTATGGTATCTAAAGTGAAAAGTGGTCACTAAATATGGCTAAGCTAAGTTTTATATTGGCACTCTTACTGTTCTCTTTTTATGGAAAGGGACAAATGAAATCAGAACTAAAGAAAATTAAAGGGGGAACATTTGTCCCCCTTTATGGTTCTGGTGATGAGGGAGTTTATGTCAAAGATTTTTTGCTGGATGAATATCCTGTCTCACAGCAGCAATACTTAGCTTTTGTAAAAAAGTTCCCAAAATGGAGAAAATCCAAAGTGTTAAGGATTTTTGCAGATGATCATTACCTTAATAAATGGGATGATGATACTACTTTGGGATCAGATATTAACCCAAATGCAGCAGTGACAACAGTTTCTTGGTATGCAGCAAAAAATTATTGTGCTTGTCAGGGAAAACGGTTGCCTAGTATGGATGAATGGGAATATGCCGCAATGGCCAGTGAAACTCGTGCAAATGCACAAAAAGACAGTTTATTTAATTTGAAAATTATTGAGGGTTATGAAAAGCCCAAAACTTACAATAATTCAATAGGAAGTACTTTCAAAAATTATTGGGGAGTTTATGATATGCACGGATTGGTTTGGGAATGGACAAATGATTTTAATTCTGTTTTAATTTCTGGAGAATCTAGGCAGGATGTAGATACAGAACGTAACCTGTTTTGTGGAAGTGCGTCAATTAACGCGTCAAACTTGATGGATTATGCCGCTTTTAATGCGTTATGCATTTAGAGGTAGTGTCAAAGCAAATTATAGCATCCAAACCTTAGGTTTTCGATGCGCTAAAAGTATAAAAAAATGAAAAATATATTAAAATTAAGCGTCTTATTCGTTATTAGTTCATTTTTGTTGAGCTCTTGTAATACGGGTTCTAAAGAAGCGAAAGAAGGCACTGTCTATCAATGCCCAATGCATTGTGAGGGAGACAAAACATATCAGGAAAAAACGACTTGTCCTGTCTGTAAAATGGATTTGAAAATAGTTGGAAGTGATACGAAAGTAGCCGCAGACGAAAATGCAATACCTGACGAATCTATTTTCAATTTAACATCGAAATGGAAAACGCAAAACAATAAAACGATTGAGTTAAAAGACTTAAAAGGCGATGTATTGGTAATGGTGATGATTTATACAACTTGCAAATCTGCTTGTCCGAGATTAGTGGCTGATATGAGGCATATAAATCAAAAAGTAAATAGTGATAAGGTGAAATATGTTTTAGTCAGCATCGACCCAGAAACAGATACTCCAGAGCGGTTAAAAGAATTTGCAATAGAAAATGAAATGGACAATGAGCAATGGATATTTTTGCAAGGAACAATTGATGATGTAAGAGAGTTTTCTAATGTGTTAGCTGTTAAATACAAACAAATTTCGCCAATGAATTTTTCTCACTCTAACATTATTAGTGTGTTTGATAAAACAGGCGTATTGAGACATCAGCAAGAAGGTTTAGGCGTTGATAATAAAGAAGCCGTTTCCAAAATTATTGAATTGATACAGTAAAGGTTTTACAATAATTATTTACATTACATAGTGCCTTTCGGGACGCTTGTAGGCTTCCCAAAAATAGCTATTATAAAACTTGATTCGTTGTTTAATTAGTCGTCCCTTAAGAAATGGGTTTCGACAATTTTATGACTAAAAAATCACACTGAAATAGGCTTTTAAACAGATTAAAAAATGGATAAAAATTGAGTGCTTTGAGTTGTCTCATCATTTTCTTCAAATTCCAACCTGTTGCGGCTAAAAATGCATTGATTTGTGGTGATTCCTCCCCGTGTAGATAGTTCTCTCCCATGCGAAAATCTGTTTTTAAATGTCCAATGACTGGCTCAATGGCAGCTCTGCGTCTAAACTTTTTACGTTTCACTCTTTTTTGATAAGCAGTATCTCTTTTTAAAGGGCGATAATCAGGCGTGCTTATTAAAGTGTCGTTGATTTGTTTTTGCCCCTTTCCGCCTCGGTCATAAACAATTTCTTTAGGCTGATGGTCGAGGTTGCGATTCATTTGGTCTAACAGGGGTTCAATGGTTTTGCCATCATAAGGATTGCCGAAAAAAACGCTTGATTGAGGTGATGATGAGCGATTTGAAGGTGGTCGTCAAGCCAATTTTATTGCCATATTCATATTTCTTATGGGCTTTTCCTTTTGCAATACAGCTCGTGTAGGGTTTATGAATACTGTAAATTTTATCTTTATCCGAACGTTTCTGCTTTAATATTTCCCAATAGAAATTAAGGTCTTCTTGATAATGGCCTAATTTTTCTTTGGTGAGGGTGCGCTCTAATTCTCGCAATAATCTTCCTGCTATGGTTTTTAATTTAGCATCTGCCTTTTTCGCCTTTTTCATGCGTTTAGGATGAGTGCGGTTGTGGGTGTCTCTGAGTAATTGTTTGGAGATCCGCTCGTAAGTTTGTCGTTGCAAAATGCCTTCCTGTTTGGCAATTTTATTGCATTTGTCTATGATTTTTTTCGCCAATTTAGAGTCCGTTGGGAAAGTCGTGTTATTTTCTGACACCGTTGTATCTGAGAGTTGCACTTTCTCTTGTGCTTGTTTTCCAAATAGTTTGACCGAGTAAACAAATATTTTTTCTATTCCCTCTTCACCTATTCGTTTTCTAAAATGTACAAAATCACTTGGGTCACATGGAAAGCGATGTTGAAAATGTGCCATTCCGCAAAAATATTGCATGTAAGGGTTCATTTTCCAAGATTCGCAAAGGCGTTCATCGGATAGATTATAAATGCGCTTTAGTAGTAAACTGCTAATCATCAAACGAATAGGCATTGCTGGTTGCCCTTTATTCGAGTAATATTGCGCAAACTCTTTTTCAAAATACCCCCAATCAATCTTATTGCTGAGTAAGATTAACTCGTGTTTTAAATCAATAAAGTCAGTAAGCAAAGGCTCAAATAAATTTCGCTGAGCCTGGTCTACACTTTTTCCCTTCATAATTGCAAGGTTTTTGGCACAATATACGAATTTTCTTGCAATTTAAACCTTCTTTTTGGTGCTTTTTTCGATACTATCTTATTAAAAATCAAATGAGTATAGTATTCTTAAGGAACGACTAATTAAATTCACTCAATCGCTAAAGACAATATCACCCAAACATCCAATACGCCATCAAAATAGACACTATAACCCCTACCGTATCAGCAAATAATCCAGCACCGATGGCATAACGGGTATTTTTGATATTGACTGACCCAAAATAAACCGCCAAGATATAAAAAGTCGTTTCGGTCGAACCCTGCATGATACTCGCCAGATACCCTTGAAAACTATCCACATCAAAGGTTTTAAAAATATCAATCATCATACCTCTAGCGCCACTACCGCTTAGGGGTTTCATAAAACCAACTGGCAAAACATCCACAAAATCAGTCGCCCCACCAAGAGCCGAGACAATTCGCCTATGCCAGAGGTTATCATATTTAGACCACCAGACGCCCTAAAAACCCCTATTGCGACCAGCATCGCCACAAGATAAGGGGCTATTTTCAGCGACACCATGACGCCTTCTTTTGCCCCCTCGATAAAAACATCATAGATATTCACTTTTTTGCGAAATCCCCTATACACAATAAACGAAATAATGAGCATCAACACTAGGCTGCTCGCCAACTCAACCGTCCACCCGATAGTCTCTTTGTCCAGTACCGTGATGGTATAAATTAGCCCCGACAAACAAACAATCGATATGGTCAGAAATATAAAAAATGCTGGTCTGAACAAGTTGATTTTTTGAATCAAAGCCGTCAACATCATACCCGCCAAAGTAGAGCAAAACGTAACCAATAAAATCGGCAAAAATATTTCTGAAGGGCTTTGTGAACCCATTTGTGAGCGAATCGCCATCACCGAAACGGGAATCAAAGTTAAGCCTGAGGTGTTCAAAACCAAAAACATAATCTGTGCATCACTCGCTCTGTCTTTGTGGTCATTGAGTGCCTGCAACCCTTCCATGGCACGCAGTCCCAGTGGCGTCGCCGCATTGTCCAGTCCGAGCATATTGGCAGAAAAGTTCATCATAATCGCACCAAATACAGAGTGATTTTTTGGAATACTAGGGAACAACGCCGACAATACTGGCGAGACAAAACGCGACAGTGACTCTATCAAACCGCCTTTTTCGGCTATTTTCATAAAACCCATCCACAATGCCATAACCCCTGCCAAGCCAATGCAAATCTTGATCGACGTCTCGGACATATCATAAGTACTCTGCATCATGTCCTGAAACACATGCTCACTCGCCATCTGCCCCCACCATGTTTGTTGGGCAACCGCTTGGTCAATTTGGTACCGAGAAATAACGAAAAATAGCGTGCGGAAAACAGCAACCAAAAAGCCAATTAAAAAAAAACCAACCCATATATAATTTAAAACCATGACGTATGATCAAAAGACTTTTAGACGTTTCTAAACTGTTGCTCCACCACGAATCTAAACATTTTTGTCAAAGAATCAACCAAATTTATTCTTCAGTTCATTTAATTTATTGGACATGGCATGTTGTGGGTTCTTTTTTGGCGGTGCTTTTTTCTGCACTGTCTTGTTGGGTGTCTTTTGTTTGCCAAAAGGATCTTTTTTGAGCGAAAGCGCAATTCTTTTCCTTGCCACATCCACTTCTGTTACCGTCACGGACACTTTATCCTGCACACTCAAAATTTTGGCAGGGTCATCTACAAATTTATCCGCCATATGACTGATATGAACCAACCCGTCTTGGTGCACACCAATATCAACAAAAGCTCCAAATTTGGTCAAATTAGTAACAATACCAGGTACTTTCATACCGACTTTGACATCTGCTATTTCGTTAATATCATTAGAGAACCTCACATTTTCAAACTTGGCACGCGGGTCTCTACCAGGCTTGTCCAGTTCGGTCATAATATCTTCCAAAGTCGGTAATCCCACACCATCCGTAATATAATCACCCAATTTAATCTGCTTTTTCTTTTGAGGGTCTTTCATCAAAACCTTGATTTGCACACCGATATCTCGAGCCATTTGAGAGACGAGGTCGTAACGCTCGGGGTGTACGGCACTGCGGTCAAGGGGATTTTTACTCTTTCGGACTCTCAAAAAACCAGCGGCTTGTTCAAATGCTTTTTTGCCAAGGTTGCTGACTTTCATAATGTCTTGCCGGTTTTCAAAAGCCCCATTTTCATTTCTATAATCAACGATATTCTGAGCAATCGTAGGCCCAACACCCGAGACATACGTCAATAGTTCTTTGCTGGCAGTGTTCACTTCGACACCGACAGCGTTGACACAAGAGCCGACCACTTCGTCCAAGCTTTTCTTCAAAAGCACCTGATCCACATCGTGTTGGTATTGCCCGACTCCGATTGATTTCGCATCAATTTTGACCAGCTCTGCTAGAGGATCAGCAAGACGCCGACCGATTGACACCGCACCTCTCACCGTAATGTCTTTGTCTGGAAACTCTCGGCGGGCAGTCTCCGATGCCGAGTAGATGCTGGCACCGCTTTCATTCACCGTCACTATATGAATGCCCTCATCCAAATCCAATGACTTTACAAAAGCATCTGTCTCGCGGCTCGCCGTACCATTTCCGATTGCAATGGCTTTGCATTTGTACTCTTGGATGGCAAACTTAATCTTGGCGGCGGCTTCTATCGTGTTTTTCTGTGGGGCATGGGGATAGATGGTGTCGTTATACAACAATTTCCCTTGAGCATCCAAACATACCAATTTACAGCCCGTGCGAAAACCCGGGTCCAATGCCAAAATAGGGACAGATCCCAACGGTGCACTCAACAACAATGCCTTTAGATTATCGGCAAAAACGGCAATGGCTTCTAAATCAGCCTTTTTTTTTGGACGACACCCGCATATCCCTTTCTAGGCTCGGTTTCAAAAGACGTTTATAAGCATCTTTTATCGCCAAATGTAATTGATTTTCAATCGGTTGACTCACAGCATGCTTTTTTATGATATGTCTATTTATCAACAATATAGCATCCTCTTCGCTCGGTTCTACCTGCATAGACAATACCATTTCTTTTCACCTCGACGTATTGCCAAAAGCCTATGAGAGGGTATTTTTTTCAACTGCTCGTCCCATTCAAAATAATCTTTGTACTTCTGTCCAACATTTTCTTTTCCAGGTATCACACGAGAGGTCACCACTGCTTTTTGTATAAATAGCTCACGCAAAACCGTCCTAACATCCACGTTCTCATTGATATTTTCGGCAATAATATCCCGTGCGCCTGCCAACACATCCTCTACTGTCAAAAGCGCGTGCGCTTCATCAATCAATTGAGAGGCGACCGATTCAACATCAAAATTCTTCTGAAAAAGAAGTTGAGTCGCCAGTGGCTCTAGTCCTTTTTCTTTTGCAATCGTGGCACGTGTTTTCCTCTTTTTTTTGTACGGCAGATACAAATCTTCCAACTCGGTCAGGCTTTGTGCGTCATTGAGACTTGCTTTCAGTTTTTCTGTCAGGCTGCCTTGTTCATGGATTGTTTTCAAAATAAACGCCCGCCTATCATCCAACTCTCGCAACTGACCGACCAACGTTTTGATATTAGAAATCTGCACCTCATCCAAATTTCCCGTCGCTTCCTTTCGATACCGTGCGATAAAAGGAATAGTGCCACCCTCGTCCAACAACCGAACCGTCGCATTGACTTGTTTTAACTGCACTTGTAACTCTGCTGCAATTTTTTCGCAGTACATCGTATCCATAATAGTTATTGATTATCAAGAAATAACAGATCCATTTTGAACTTTAGAATTGGGAGACACCAATTTCAAACCGTCTTTATCCTCGGACATGAGCACCATCCCTTGCGACTCAACGCCCATCATTTTTCTCGGTTTCAAATTAGCCAAAACAACCACCTGTTTTCCAATCAATTCTTCTGTCGTATAATATTTGGCAATACCACTCAAGATTGCGCGCTTTTCTAATCCCAAATCAATTGTTAAATGTAACAATTTGTTTGATTTTTTGATAGTTTTTGCCTCTAACACCGTTCCAACACGCATATCCATGGATGCAAATTGATCAAACTCGATACTCGATTTTATAGGGTCTATGGTATTGTCATTTTTTGGTATTGACGCCTTTTCTTTTTGCTTGGCTTTGGCTAGTTTCTCTATTTGAAACGCCACCTGATCGTCTTCTATTTTGTCAAACAAAAGTACGGGTTCACCGATTTGCTGTCCCGATTTTAAAAGGTGAATATGTCCCAGCTGAGACCAATCCTGCTTGTCAATATTGATGATATTTCTCAGTTTTTGAGTGGTAAAAGGCAGAAAAGGCTCCATCGCAATGCACAGATTGGCAACCACCTGCATCGAAATATGCAAAATAGTCTCTACTCTTTTGGGCTCAGTTTTTATCAAATGCCACGGCTCTGTCTCTGCAAGGTATTTATTGCCCAATCTGGCAAATTCCATCATTTCGGCAAGCCCTTCTCTAAATTTAAAATCCTCTAAAGCCTTTGTCAACTTTTCTTTTTGCTCGGCTATTGCAATGACAACGCCCTCGTCAATTTTTTCGATTGTGCTCGGACTCGGCAAAACGCCCTTGTAATATTTTTGAATCAATACAAGGCAACGGTTTACAAAATTGCCTAAAATACCTACTAATTCAGCATTATTTCGAGTTTGAAAATCCTTCCATGTAAAATCACTGTCCTTTGTCTCAGGGATATTGGCAGCAATGACATAACGCAACACGTCTTCTTTGCCTGGAAAATCTTGACAAAATTCATGCACCCAAACAGCGTGATTGCGAGACGTGCTCACTTTCCCCCTTTTCCAAATTCATAAATTCGTTAGCAGGCACATGGGTCGGCAGGTTAAAATCGCCCAACGCCTTTAGCATCACAGGAAATGTAATGCAATGAAACACAATATTGTCTTTGCCTATAAAATGTATCAACTTTCGATCGGGGTCTTTCCAGTAATCTTCCCAATTTTTATTATGCGCATCCGCCCACTCTTTTGTCGCAGACATATACCCTATAGGCGCATCAAACCACACATAGAGGACTTTTCCTTTCTCACCTTCGATGGGAACAGGCACACCCCAATCAAGATCTCTCGTCATGGCTCTTGGTTTCAACCCCTGCTCAATCCACGATTTGCATTGACCGTAAACATTGGTTTTCCAGTCTTTTTTATGCTCGTCCCAAAATCCACTCTTTCAAAAACGATTCGTATCTATCCAATGGCAAAAACCAATGTTTGGTATCCTTTTTGACAGGCACTTCGCCACTAATCACGGACTTTGGATCAATCAACTCTTTCGGAGACAACGTAGAACCACAGCTTTCGCATTGGTCACCGTACGCCTCTTCAAATTGACATTTTGGACACTTTCCTTTGATATAACGGTCAGCCAAAAACATGTCATTTTTGACATCATAGAACTGCTCTTCCGTTTTTTCTAAAAACACACCTGCCTCTTTCATCGTTTTGAACAACATCTGTGACATCTCGTGATGCAACGGCAAAGACGTCCGAGAATAATTATCAAACGAAATACCCATATTTTGCATGGTATTTTTTATTTGCTCATGATAACGATTCACAATATCTTGGGGCGTAACGCCTTCTTTTTTTGCGCGTAGCGTAATCGGCACGCCGTGCTCGTCGGATCCACAAACAAACAAAATATCAGAGCCATTGGCTCGCTGAAACCGCACATATATGTCAGATGGGATATAAACTCCCGCCAAATGCCCTATGTGAATCGGACCGTTCGCATAAGGAAGCGCTGACGTAACTAAATATTTTGACATAAAAATCTATTGAACAAACTCTGCCTCTATTTTTTCTATTTTCTTGCCTAGCATCTCATAAACGTTTTCAAACTCTGACGCAGACGACAATGGCATATTAACAGAAAAGTAAAATTTAATTTTTGGCTCAGTGCCAGAGGGTCGTGCCGATATTTTACTACCATCTTCCAAAACAAACTGCAATACGTTGGATTTGGGATAATCCAAAACATCAGTGCGGCCGTCCGCAAGTGTTTTTGCCAGCAATGATTGATAATCTAGAAACGTTTTAACAGCAATACCGCCCAGTGTTTCGGGCGTATTTTGTCTAAAAGATGTCATCATATCTTCAATATCTTGCTGACCAGAACGCCCCTTTTTAGTAATCGAAATCAATCGCTCTCTATACATACCAAATTTCTGATACATCTCAATCATCAAATCAAAAAGGCTTTGTCCCCGATCTTTAGCATAAGCGACCATTTCGGCAATAAGGGCACAAGAGCCCACCGCATCTTTGTCACGCACCGCATCCCCAATCAGATATCCATAGCTTTCTTCTCCTCCTCCAATAAAAACCTCTTTCCCCTCTAACTCTTTTATCTTGGCTGCGATAAATTTGAATCCAGTTAATGTATCGTAGCATTTTACACCGTATTCTTTCGCAATATTATGGATGATATCGGTCGTTACAATCGTTTTACAAACAAACTGTTTACCATCAATTTTCTGATTTTCTTTCCATCTAAGCAACAAGTAATACACCAACAAACTGCCCGTTTGATTGCCATTCAATAATTGCCATGCTCCCCTCTTATTTTTAGCAGCAATGCCTACGCGATCCGCATCTGGGTCGGTCGCCAAAACCAAATCAGCATCTATAGACCGTGCTTTTTCGAGTGCCATCATCATGGCGTCTTCTTCCTCTGGATTGGGATAAATCACCGTAGGAAAATTACCATCTGGTTCGCTTTGCTCCTTTACAACTGTAACATTGTCAAACCCCATTTCTTGCAAAATCCTCGGGACTAAAGTGATACCAGTCCCATGAATCGGTGAAAAAACGATCTTAAGATTTTTTTGTCGCTTCACCGCATCAGGCGATAGCAAAAGCGTTTTTAGCTTATTCAAATAGGCCACGTCTACCTCCTCGCCAACAATCTGAATAAGACCATCATTTCTCTCAAATCGAATATCATCAATTTCCTCGATTTGATTCACTTCTTGTATAATATTACTATCATGAGGCGCCACCACTTGTCCGCCATCATCCCAATATGCTTTGTAACCGTTGTATTCTTTAGGATTATGAGAGGCGGTAATCACAACACCGCTTTTACATCCAAAATGTCGAACTGCAAAAGACAGTTCGGGTGTCGGTCTCAGCTTTTCAAAAAAATATACTTTTATACCGTTGGAGGAAAAAACATTCGCTGTTATTTCTGCAAAAGTCGCCGAGTTATTACGACTATCATGCGCAACCGCAACGCTGATTGACTCTTCTGGAAAAGCTTTTAACAAATAATTGGCGAGACCCTGAGTTGCCATGCCTATCGTGTATTTGTTCATTCGATTACTGCCAACACCCATTATACCGCGCAAACCACCTGTGCCAAATTCAAGATTTTTATAAAACGCTTCTGTAAGTTGATCTGGTTTGCTCATCAGCCTCTCTATATCGGCTTTCGTTTTTTCGTCAATATTGGCATTGAGCCAATTATCAACTTTGCTTTGAATTGATTTATCCATGGAAAATAATTTATATGATATGTACCAAAAATAGTAAAAATTAAGTTTTAAAGTGACACTATAATACAATTAGTCAAGCTTTTTTTCTTATATTGTATAATCACAACGAAATTACCAACTATGCTAGATAGATATGTAGAAAATATCACCAGTTTAAAAAACAATCTATACAATACACGATATGATGACGAAAAATACGATGACATAGAAACTCACCTCCACCAAATGGAAGACGATTTTCAAGCCTTTTTTGGAGACAAAATCGAGGAAATCCTCTTTAAGATTCATGAAAAATACTGTCCAAACGACAAAGTTTTGATGCCTATTGCCTATTTTTCAGACTGTTATATCAAGCCCGAAAACTCACATTCTGGCAAAATAAAAATTAGTGGAGGTGTCCCCGTTGACTCAATTTATGATGCATCAAGAGCCGCTCAATTAGTCTTACTACCTGATCCAACTCGATTTTTGTTATTACATGCAAATGGCAAGAAAATTATCGTATGGCAACATTTACAAAAATCAATAAAAAAAAACTAACTTACGAGTAAGAATAAAACCAAAACAACCAAAAAATTATAGTTTTTCAAACTTCTTAAAATACAACGAACTCTAATACATTACTAAAATGAGCCAAAAACCACTTATACTTTTTGATTGCGAACGTATCAAACATCCCAATACAGGTCTAAATGAATATTGTCGAGCTCTATCCAATGCGATGATAAGCAATTACAAGCCAGAAGATTATAATTTCAACTTGTCATTCTATGCGCCTTCTGAAAATGACCTTTTTCCAGAACAAAATGTCAAGTGTTTTCATCAAAATATTTTACATAAAATTATCCTGCCAAAATACCCGCAAGTAAAATTATACCATTGCTCTAATCAAGGATCCAACTATTACCCACCCAAAATGTATGGCTGGAAAACCGTCTTGACAATCCACGACTTCAACTTTTTGGTTGAAAAAGAATCCTCGGAAAAACAAGAGCAGTACCTCAACAAAATAAAAGCCAAAGTTGACCAAGCAGATGCGGTTGTTTTCATTTCTGATTATATCAAAAACCTTGCAGAAGAGTTACTCGGCACCTCAGACAAATACCACAGAATCTATAATGGTCGTTTTTTGACAGACAATATCACAGTCACAGCACCGTCACATCGTCCTCAAAAAGAATTTCTGTTCAGCCTTGGCACGATACAAGCAAAGAAAAACTTTCATGTTTTGGCACCCATCCTAAAGGACAATACTTACGATTTGATTATTGCAGGCCAACGCAATGAAAAATATGTATCCAAAATCATAGCTTATGCAAAAAAATTTGGTGTAGAAAACCGCATCAAAATCGTCGGCGAAATTTCAGACGCTGAAAAACATTGGTATTACCAGAATTGTAAAGGCTTTTGTTTTCCTTCTATCACAGAGGGATTCGGACTGCCTGTCATCGAGGCCATGAGTTATGGAAAACCTTGTTTTATTAGTACAGAAACAGCGTTACCAGAAGTTGGCGGAGATGTCGCTTACTATTTCGAAAACTTTAGCCCAAACTCAATGCGAAACGCTTTCAAAACAGGAATGGAGCATTTTGAACAACACGAACCCAAAGATAAAATAAAAGAATGGGCCTCACGGTTTTCGTGGGACAAAGCCGCCAAAAGTTACTTGGCACTTTACAATTCGCTCCTTGGTTAATCTCCTACCTGTATATAAAGAGAAATCGAGTTAACATAAATGCCTTTAAGCCCCTTAGAGACGGGGTTGTCCGTGTCAAATCCTTCCAAAATATTAAATAATCCATTGGAAAAACGTACCTCTGGAGAAAAGCGAAATAAAGGGAAATAAATATCCAGACCAAAACCATATTCTACAGAAAAATTAAAGCGATTAATAAAAATAATATCCTCTTTCTCTGCCTCACTCTTTTTTACAGAAGCACGAACAGACGGGGTAAAACCACCTAAAACATAAACACGAATATTCCCTCTCCTTTTAGATTTGTATTTGAACAAAAACGGAAACTCTGCCCGTGTCGCTTCTACCTTAAAATCTTTCGTCGTGCCATCAGTGAACAAAAACTCCAAACTGTTTTGATAAAACGAAAACCTCATTTTTGACTGAAGATCCAAAAATTGAAGCAATTTGAGCGTGACAATCGGGCCAATAGAAAACGAGTTATTGTTTTTGGCATTAATAGCCGCAATACGATTGAATGAACTTCCCGCAAAACTATCATCATAGTCAACTTGATAATTAGATGAAAAATACCCAACCGAAAAACCGTACTTTATCTTCTTATTATCAGAAGACGCCAGATTAATCGTCCTTTGAGAGCGATGGTTTTGAGAAAACCCGCTCAAAGTCAAAACTGTCAAACAAAATAATAGAATTATTTTATTCCTGTATAAATTGAACTTACGCCAAATGTCTGTGTCGTACATACTGTTTTTCGATAACTTGATTTGTTCATTATGTCTAAAAAATCTTGCCCGTCAGGAAATTCTTCAACAGATTCTGGCAAATACGTATAAGCAGCAGCATCTTTTGAAACAATTTTACCTATCGTCGGCAAAATGTTTTTGAAATAAAAATTATAAACCTGTTTAAATGGAAACTTTTTAGGTTTTGAAAATTCTAATACGACAAGTTGACCATTTGGTTTTAAAACCCGCTTAATTTCCGACAAACCTTTTTCAAGATTTTGAAAATTCCTCACACCAAACGCAACCATCACAGCATCAAAAGTCTCATTTTCAAAGGGTATGTTCAACGCATCTCCTTCCTTGAGCTCAATTTTATCTTCAAGGTTTTTTAGTTGCAATTTTTTTTGCCCCATTTTCAGCATACCCTCTGATATATCGATACCATAAATTTTTTCAGGATTCAGTTTTAATGCCTCAATTGCCAAATCTCCAGTGCCAGTTGCAACATCCAAAATAACTTTAGGAGCTGCTGTCTTTAACTTTTTGATTGTGTTTTTTCGCCAAATATAGTCGATTCCAAGAGATAACAAATGGTTCAAAAAATCATATTGACGACTGATATTGTTAAACATCATCGCCACTTGCGTTTTTTTATCAAGCTTGTTTTCTTTGTATGGAATTACTGACATATCAATTCTCAAACAACAAATATAGCATAGAAAACAGAATTAATACGCAACGCTGAAAAAATTCTCAAAAGTCTCGGTCAACTATTCTTTCCGAATTTCAAATTCTACTCGTCTATTTAGTTCTCGACCGTCCCGTTCATCATCGTTACTAGCCAATGGTTTTGATTTTCCCATACCGATCGCTTTGAGTCGGCTAGCATCCAATCCTTGACTAATCATATAGTTGACGACTGCTTTTGCCCGTTGTAGCGACAGTCTGTCATTCAAGGCTTTTGATCCAATGGCATCTGTATGACCATAAACAATAACTTTATAATTGGGATTTTCTCTTACCAATTGGCTTAATTTGTTCAATTCGCTATATGATCCTTTTTGAATTTTAGCAGAGTTAGAGTTGAAATAAATATTTCTCAAAGTACCCACAAGACCTGATTTTATTTTTTTCAACTTAATCTTTCTCTCTTTTAGTTTTGGTTCTTTTTTGGATGCTGGTGGCACTGTCACTTTAAAAGAAACAAACGCATATCCATCGGCCTCTGCAGTTAATACATAGTTCTTTTTTTGTCCGATTTTTGAGCGTAAAAGCAATCATACCATCATCCGAAATATCAGATGGCGCCTCCAAATTCCCATCAATAGACACCATTTTTGCATGTCCATCAACATCAGCACCTGTATCGGCATCGACAAGCTTAATTTTGATGGTAATAGGGTACAAATCAGATAATTTGACAACATCAGACTCAGGTGTTTTTTGTGGGATTTCAGTTTCACCATCTCCATTTCCTACGACTTCGGGAGCATCACTCGCTCCAGCACTGGCATTAAGGTCATCTTTGACACTTTCGGTTTCTAATATATTAGAGGCGATGTCTTTCTCTTCGTCAGCTTCGTCATAATCGATTAAAATCTCATAAATATCAGCATACCCCAACCCGTCTTCTCTTATAGATGACAAAAACCCTCTTTCTCCATTTTTTGATACGGAGAAAAACACGTCATCGTCTGGAGAGTTAACTGGATATCCCATATTGACAGGCTCGGACCATTTTTGAGCCAAACTATCATACGTTGACCTAAAAATATCATAACCACCCATCGTTTCATGGCCTTTCGATGAAAAAAATATCGTTTTTTCCGTTAAAATGTACATAAGGGCTAAACTCATCATACGGCGTGTTGATTTCTGCGCCTAAATTCCTAACATCTTTCCAACTATCTCCATTTTTGTATGCGATAAACAAATCTTGTCCGCCCAATCCACCGGGTCTATCACTAGAAAAAATCAAAAATTGACCATTGGGATCTTCTGCACAAGACGTTTCACTATAATCAGTATTGATTGTTTTATCTAAAGACCTTATTTTTCCTATATTTTTACCATTCATCTTAGCCACATGCAGGTCTCCCTTGTTCAAATCCGAATAAAGGTACAACTTACTACCATCCGCAGAAAGTGCCACATTGCTATCATTCATAGGCGTATTTACTTTCTTTCCCATATTAACGGACTTGCCCCACTCGCCTGTCTCTTCGTCTTTTTTAGAAATAAAAATATCTTCATAAGGCAATTTATCTGTCCATCGATTCTGAGATGTATTGCCCTCTGCCCTCCGTGTTGTAAAAATCAACATCGTAGCATCTGAATCAACCGTAGGAGCATAATCGGGAAAAGAAGAGTTAATGTTATCACCCATATTGACTATTTTGTAGCGTCTAGGATTTTCGATATACAACCTTGCAAAATTACACTCTTGAATAGATTTATTCACAACTTCTGGTCCTACAAGCGTGCCTAACGAGCTACTCAACTCCCCAACATTCAGTTTTTCTAAATACTCGATAAAATAATCAATCGCTTTATTAAATTTATAAGCATACTGATATGCTTTTCCTACTAAAAAAATAAGATCTGCTCGAAATGCAGGATCTTTTTTGTAAACCCGCAAAAGGTATTTAATCGAACGGTCTTTTTTCACACCTTCAAGGTGGGTTTTTTCCCGCCATATAGTTCGCTAACAGGTTTGTAGGATCCAAATCAGCCGCTTCACTGTATTTCTCATTTGCCAAAATCATTTGATTTTCAACATTATACAATTTATCAGCTTGCTCTAGAAGTTTTTCAACCTTTTTGTCTTGTGCATAAGCAGTATTACACACAAAAATGGTTATCGAAATCACAATCAAGTACGAGTACCAGTATTTCAGATTTAACCTATTCATTATCTTTAGTTGTTTGTTGAGTCTTATTATTATACGAAGCGAATCTACCTTCATTTTTATATTAAATATTGTACAAAAACAGGATTCATATTACATTTCTAATAAATGTTGTACTTTTTCATGAATCCTTTTCATATTTACAGTATGAACATAAATGAAATTCACTTTGTTGGTAGTTTTCCTACTTTTCAAAAGTGCCCAGACTCTCATCACCCAGAATTTGCCATCATAGGCCGTTCAAATGTCGGAAAATCCTCACTTATTAATATGCTGACCCAACGAAAAGGCATCTCCAAAGTCAGTACAACTCCTGGCAAAACACAATACATTAACTTATTCAAAATCGACAATCATTGCAGCCTTGTTGACCTACCTGGTTATGGTTTTGCAAAACTATCCAAAACAAAGCGTTTAGAATTTGACAAAATGATTCGCAACTACCTACTTTATCGCACCAATCTTTTTTGCACTTTTATTTTGATAGACAGTCATATTCCACCTCAAAAAATAGACATCGAATTCATGCAATGGCTTGGAAAAGAGAAGATTTCCTTTATGATTATATTTACAAAAACGGACAAGCAATCCAAAACCCAAACCCAAAAAAACCTTGCCATTTTCAAAAAAACGTTATCCGAAAACTGGGAGGTATTGCCCAATATAATCGAAACATCTTCTGTCAAAAAAACAGGACGAGAGGAACTCTTGTCAATAATTTCGGATAACATTACGTCATAAAATTCTCATAATTATTATATTTGTCATCTGCATTAAAATTATTATATGGACAATCTTAAAACCTTAGCCCTAAAAGACATCGCTTCCGTTAGGGGAAAAAGTGGATTATTTAGAGTTGTAAAACCAGGGAAATCTGGACTCATTTTAGAATCTTTAGACGATGATAAAAAAAAGACCGTCGTCGGGCAACAACATCAAGTGTCTATTCTCGACAAAATATCCGTTTACACGCATTCTGAAGACGAGACGACATCACTTGACATCATTTTTAACACAATCAAAAAAACGATTAAAGATGATCAGCTTCCTGTCGACTCTAAATCATCGAGCTCGGATCTCAAAGATTATTTTATTCAAATTGTACCTGATTACGACCCAAATAAAGTCTACATATCAGACATAAAAAAAATACTTAATTGGTTCAAAATACTCAACAAAACATATCCCGAAATGTTCACCGATATTGAAAATAAAAAGGAATCGGACAAAAAAAATCCACCTAAAAAAAATAAAAAATCATAAACATGGGTTACCATTTGTCAGTGAAAGAGATATATCAACACATAATTAATGTTTCTATACATCTTTTTTATGACTATAAAAGGATCTACTCGCACTGGATCCTTTTTTCTTTTTGATTATGTTGATGTCATTCTACAATTTGGTCATGACAATTTTTGTTTGTCTCACCAAATCACTCACTCCTTTCAACTCAAAAATCAAACGGTTCTATCAGGATCGCGCCAAGCAACATCAAGAACTACTTCAATGGGCTCGAAAAGACACAAACAAGCCCGTCATTTGGTTCCACGCATCTTCTTTAGGCGAATTTGACCAAGGACGGCCACTCCTCGATCATCTGTCCACTACCTACAAAAATAAATACCGTATCATTTGCACCTTTTTCAGCCACTCTGGATATGACTTAATCAAGCCTCAAAAATTATACGATGGCATTTTTTTGTTACCCGTAGACACGCCATCTTCCGTCAAACAATTTCTAAATATTATAAAACCTAAAATAGTTTTTTTTATTAAATATGAATTTTGGCTCAACTATATTTTTGAAATTTCACGTCAAAAAATTCCCTTTTATTTAATTTCTGCCAATTTTCGAGAGGAGCAAATATTTTTCAAACCTTACGGTCAGCTTTTTCGCAAAGCACTCAAACAATTTACACATATTTTTGTCCAAACCCATCATTCTGTAGCATTGCTCAATAGCATCGACATCAAGCACGTCACAGAAACTGGAGACACGAGAGCCGAAAAAATACTTACCAGAAAAGAATCAAAACAACACATTCATTTGCCAATTTCGAGCGATATATCCCCTCTTTTCATCATCGGCAGCTGCTGGAAATCTGATTTGGATATTATCCTAGAATCATGTGTCGAGCTGAAAATTAAAAACCCCGATTGGCGATTTGCTTTTGCCCCACATATCATAAGCGAAAAATACAACAATCTTATTTACAATGCCTTTTCATCAAAAAAATTCAAGGTTCGTCTTTTTTCGGATTTAAAAAATCACCGTGATCCTCAATCCGATTTTGACTGTTTAATTATTGATACCGTTGGTTATTTGGCCGATCTCTATCAATATGCGAACATTGCATTTATAGGTGGTGGGTTCAAAGAAGGATTGCATAATATACTCGAACCAGCAGTACATGGATTGCCCATTCTTTTTGGTCATCGCAAATACCACAAATTTCCCGAGGCACAAGACCTTATCAATCAACAATCCGCTTTTGCCATTCCACAATCCAAAGCGTTTTTTGAAATCGGGGATCGACTCATGAACAACAAACAAGAAAGAGACCGTTTGGGCAAGAAAAATGAGCTATATGTCAAAAATAAACAAGGTGCAACACAGAAAATTATGACACATATCAAAATGAAATTATGACTGACGGTTTAGTCACCAAATCGACCGGGTCTTGGTATACAGTACTGGATAATCAGGGCAAAACATGGCATTGCAGGATTCGAGGTAGATTCAAAAACCAGCAACTAAATCTCACAAATCCCATTGCTGTTGGTGATTTTGTTCAATTTATAAAAGAAGGTGAATTTGGCATTATAGAAAAAATCCAAAAACGCAGCAACTATATTACACGTCAAGCAATTAAGAACAAAAATCAAATCCATATTATAGCATCCAATCTTGACCAAATCGTCATCTTGGCAACGCTATCGCAACCCAAAACGTCACTCGGGTTCATTGACCGCATTCTCGTAACAGCAGAAAGTTTTAGAATTCCAGCAGTGATTGTTTTTAACAAAAAAGACATCTATGATACCAACCAACTACAAGAATTATCTTTTTTGTCCAAAATGTACCAATCCATAGGATATCCTTGTTTTGCCATCAGTGCAATACAAAACGTCCAGCATCAAGATATCTTTAGCAAGAAAGTAAGTCTGTTAATTGGCCACTCTGGTGTAGGAAAATCGACATTACTCAATACAATTTGCCCTCAAATCAAACAAAAAACAGCCGATCTCTCATCTTTCAGCAACAAGGGCATCCATACCACAACATTTGCCGAAATGTTCAGCATCAATGACAAAACATTCGTAATTGATACCCCCGGAATCAAAGAGCTAGGGCTTGTCGATATACAATCACAAGAACTCGGACATTATTTTCCCGAAATACGGTCACACATGAACAATTGTAAATACAACAATTGTACGCATCATAACGAGCCACATTGTGCTATCCTGAAAGCACTAGATAATGGTCATTTATCTCCCTACCGTTACAAATCCTACCTCAGCATGCTTGAAAATAAAGACAATCGGAGATAAATTCAACAATCGCAAAATGTAATGTCCTTGTATCAAGGAAAATAAACACTAACCCGTTTTTTACTTTTTAGTATTATTGCTTCTATCAGAATCTGCAATATAGTTATTGGGATCAATCGTAATTTCACTTACCTGCGCAATCGGCAAATCAATCGTAAACTCGTAACTGTTATCAACCCAAGGCCACGGCTTTAGCAATTTGACATCTTTTGGTAATGTTTTGTTGCCGTACATAATGTCGACTGGAATATAAAAATTATACTGCTCTTGATCCAAATCCGTTACCTGTACATGTATAGGCATCGGAAACTGTGTTGTTTTGTTTAGCGTAATGACTGTCTTAGTGCCAATAGCCGACTTACCTTTTACCCCATAGTCAATTTTCTGTACAGAATTAATCATATAATCATAATACCAATCCAAAATAATACCACTTGACCTCTCAAACGCACGGATAAAATCATTCGGTGTAGGATGCTTCATTTTCCAATCTTCAAAATATTGATGAATACCATTAGAAAAAGCCTTTTCACCCACAATATTTCGCAACATTCCTAAAAAAACAGCACCCTTGTTATAAGACGTTTGAGAGTAAATTGAATTATAAAGAAAGTGATCCGCATGAATTGTTGCTGGCTGAATAAATGATTTCATTCTAGGATCCACTATCGATAGATATCCGCGATACCCCGCCTGATGATTGATACTATTGTTACCTTGCAGCACTTCGGATACCTGAGCCGAAAAATAAGTCGTAAACCCTTCGTCCATCCAAGCATACATCGCTTCATTGGTTGCCAAAACACCTTGAAACCACGAGTGGATCATTTCATGGATACTTGTACCCAAAAGTGCATTTTCTGACCGATTTCCTTTCAACAACGTACACATCGGGTACTCCATGCCACCATCTCCACCCTGTATGAAAGAGTACTGTTCATAGGGATATTTTCCCACAGTTCTATCCATATACAGCATAGCACTGACCATTTTTTGCGGTAGAGATTCCCATTGTTTGGATTCCCATTGTTTATTTTCATTACTTTCTTGATAAAAAAAGTGCAATTTGGGTCCGTTAGGGACTTGTGCAATAGTATGGATATAATCCGGATCTGCCGCAAAAGCAAAATCATGCACATTCTCTGCCACAAAATGCCAATTATTTTTTTGTCCGTTTTTTCGTTTATATTTTTTCGAAAAATCAGATTGATAGCCGTAACCTATTTCTTCAGCGTTTTGCAAAACCCCCGTTCCTGCCACAATATAACTGTTATCAATGAATATATTGACATCAAAATCGCCCCAAACACCATAAAACTCTCGTCCAATATAGGGATCTGGATGCCATCCCATATAGTCATACTCTGACAGTTTTGGATACCATTGCGTGATAGAATAATCAATTCCCTCTGTATTATCTCGACCGCACCGTCTCACTTGCAGGGGCACCTGACCGTTAAACTCCAAATACAAAACTGTCGAATCGCCAGGAGGCAACGATTTTGCCAATAGAGCCTCCAAAATAGTACCCGATACACGGTACTGTATCGGAATAACATCTTGGCTAATGAGCTGAACTTTCATATCACCTACCTCGTCTGGTTTTAACCTCGAAATCCTATCTCCAACCCTTTGATCTGGATCTGGAATAGAACGCGAACGCTTATCCATCAAAGAACCCGGTTTGAAAGCATTAAAATATAGATGAAAGAACACTTTTTGCAGCGTATCAGGAGAATTATTGAAGTAAGTAATCTCTTCATTTCCAGAAAAACGATGTGTATCTGTATCCAAATCATAATTGATTTTATACTTTACTTTCTGTTGCCAATAGGGTTTTGATCCCCTTTGGGCTTTCGCAAAAAAGCAAATCACAAACATCACCATCAAAAGAGATAATCGTACGTATTTCAAACACATAAAGAATTTTGTCTAAATTTCAAGAACATTAAACTTAAAGGTAATAATATTTTGAAAAATTACCTCAAAAAATATACCATCAAAATTAGCATTACCAAAATAACGACTACAAAGGCATGAACTTTACCTTGACAGACTCTTGATTTCTGCCATCAAAAAATTTAAGAATATACAGACCCTCCGTTTTACAGTATAGAGACAAATCAAACTGAGAGACACCACCTTTGACCTCACCCATGACTTTTCCTGTCAAATCATATATGACAACATCATAAACAGTATTTTGAAACTCAACCATCCGAGTAACAGGATTCGGGTAGACAGTTGCTTGGGTTCTCACGTCATCCCAACCTGCCAAATCCAATGGTTCTCCAAAAACAGGTCGTATCATCAAACTTCCTTTCACAAATTTATTTTGTATCCAGACGCCATTAACATTAGAAAATATTTTATCACTAAATTTTGTGTTTTTATCAAGTCCAATGGCAAGGTTTGTATCAGAAAATTGCGTAATGCCAATATAAACCTTGCCTTTTACCAAAATATTTTTATTGATTTTAAATCTCGTAAATTGGTTTTTTTTCTCACTGGCAATAATTTGCTCTGCACGTTGATAGATAATGGACGATGTTTTGTTATCCAAAGCTGTCCGAACAGTAATATCAATCGGCACAGTCGTAAAATTTTTGGTAATCGTAGGGAAGTAAATATCAATCGCTACAAGATAATCCTGATGTGCAATATCGTACTCGACCATCAAAGACCCACCTGTCTGATTAATTCCAGCACCAAATTCTGCACTACCATCGTCATAGGCAAAATAATCTAAAATATCATACGACACTCTCACAGTATCGTTTACCGTCAATTTTATACCAGGATTCAGATCAATCTTGTTAAAATAAATTAGTTCAAAAATAGTAGTCGGTTCAGTGATTTGAGCACGAAATTCTGCCGCATCAACTTTGGGAATAGGCATTGAACGTGTTTCGTATGCCTGCAACAAAGACGTATCTTGGTCAAAAGACCTATTCTCTACAATCGTCAAAAAAGACGTTTTTTCATCTCCATCTCGTGTCAGATACGTACTGTACTCGGATGTCACAATTTTATTACTTAGGTTTTTGATTTTCACTGCACTTTCGGTCAACTCTTCATCAAGATTAAAATCATCCGATACAAAATGCTTATAAGGAATCGCAGTATAATTTTTGAATATAGAACTCGGATAACCAGCAATAGAACGGTCATCGAGAGATATATTCTTTGCCTCAATCTCTTTATCTAAATAAACATAAGACAGGTTCCAGTTGTCAAATAACCCCGACTCGCGGTTGTACGTCACAAACCGAAACCGAAAATGATCATGGATATAATTCGCTTTGACCCCTATTGCCTTGCGATAAAATTTATTTAAAAAATCCTCGTCTTTTTTAGCATTTTCATTTTTCTCTGGATCAGAGTCAATAGTCCACATCTCTACCCATGTATCATCTTTATCCAAAAACTCAACTGCAAAACGGTCATTCGTATCTGGTTTTTCGCCAAACCCTCCAGCTTGGTACTCAAAAGTCAAATAAATACTGTCCCGTTCGAGCAAAGTCGACAAATCAATTTTACGACTGGTCAGCTCATCCGCTCTTTCTACCGTCTGAGAGTTCAATGCCCAAATGGTACCATCCAGTCTAGCACCATCAAACGACGCCGAATTGATACTCGGCGGGTTATATGAAATACCCTTTTCTACCAAAACACCCTTGTTAATCTCCCAACGGTCAACAAGAGGACCATTATCTTCCTCTGTTTCAGTAAAATCATCCCAAAAAGGCAAAAAAATCGCTGGAAGTTCCTCTTCACGGCCATTGGAAATCGTTTTTGACGACTTTGACACACCAGATGTCTGTGTCAAAATTGGATATATTTTCAGTTGAGCATACCCTTGACCAACCCAACATACCGCACAAAAAAGTAAAAATTGTTTAATGCTCATTTTTCATTTTTTCAACAAATTCTTTATATTTATACACCCATACATCCACCTCTTGACCAGCTTTAACCATTTCTCCTGCCTCGGGCACCTGTCTGGTGACCGTTCCGACAGAAAACGAATCAAAGTTTTGCGTCAATGCAATATCAGTTTCTTCGAGCGTTTTATTAATAGTAAGGGTAGAGCCAATGGCTAACATTTCGACTTCATCAAACGGTTTTCCTACCAAATTAGGCATTTCAAACCCCTTTCCACCCAATCCGTTACCAATCACGAGATCAATTTTTGTCCCTTTATGGATATTAGTGCCGGCTTTTATGGCTTCACCATTCACTTTTTGTTGTAATATGGCATTGTGCGCACCGTCGGGCGCATACTCTCGCTTTCCTATTTTCAGTCCGAGGGCACTCAATTTTATTTCAGCAATTTGTATTGACAAATCCTGTAAATTCGGCATAATCACCATCGGTGGATGTTCAGCGTTTAATTTTAAAAATATAACACGGTTTTCTTTCACAATTTTTCCCGCCTCTGGAGCATGAGACAATACGGCGTTGGCTGGCAGTTTTTCACTATAACCAGAGTCCGCCATAACCTTGTAACGCAAATGTCGACTGTCCAAAAAATCTTTCACCTCTGCAAGGTTTTTTCCAACCAAATTGGACACAGTCACCGTCTCTCCATGGTGTGTGAAATTAGGCAAGTAAATCTTGAAAACACAAAACAGAAATATCATAGACAAAAAAGCGATCAGCCCCAAGTGCAACAATAAATCTTTATAAGTACGTGGTCTAAAAAACATAAGTACAAGGATAATTCAATTCTAAAAAAGAAAAAAGCATGTATCTTTAAGATCTCTAAATATAGTGATTATATATGAAAAAAATTATAGCAATTATTTACGGTGGACAATCTCAAGAGCATGATATCTCCGTCAAATCGGCTCAGAGCGTCATCCAAAACCTAGATACCACTCTTTTCAATTTTTTCTGTATTGGTATTTCCAAAACAGGTATTTGGTATCATACTGAACAAAAAATAGCAACCAACCTATCCAAAAAATCAACTGAATACGAGACTGTTAGAGTGGATTTAAGCATATTTCCAGCTCCGCTCTACACAGAAAATAATGTGCATCTACACATTGATATTGTATTTCCCATTTTGCACGGTTCCAACGGAGAAGATGGCCGCATGCAAGGATTTTTGAAAATTATCGGTCATCCTTTTGTAGGAATCAATGTGCTAGGAGCAGCGATTTCTATGGACAAATTGCTAACAAAACAATTATTACAGCTAAATGGCTTGCCTATTGTCCCTTATATTAATTTCAAAATTGGGGATGATTACAATCAACAAATCACCCAAAATCTGGACCGTATAAATTTTCCGTGTATTGTAAAACCAACGAGTTTAGGCTCTTCTATTGGTGTTCGCAAAGTCAACCAATTGACAGATTTGCAACCCGCAGTCGAATACGCGCTATCATTTGGCAACGAAATCCTCATCGAAACTTTTATCGAAGGGAGAGAGTTGGAAATCGCACTTTTGGAAGTCAATGGAACCGTCAAAGCCACATTACCAGGAGAAATTGTACTCATAAAAGACTATGATTTTTATGATTACGAGTCCAAATATTTGGACGAAAAGGCAACCGCAATTAACTGTCCAGCAGACGTGCCAGAAAATTTGGTCGAAAGAATGCAAACTTTAGCCGTAAAATCATTTAATGTCGCAAAATGTAGGCATTTCTGTAGAATAGACTTATTTTTAGATTCAGAAAATAATATTTACATCAATGAAATCAATGCGATACCTGGATTCACAAATAGCAGTATGTTTCCCGCACTTTGCAAATCACTGGGCTTTGATTACAAAAATTTATTAACAGAGATTTTAACAAAAGCAGATGAGGACTGACCAACTATACTCTAAAATTTACATCAAAAAAGACCTAACGATATGAAAAAATTGAATATATTTCTGATAACAAGCACTTTATGTTTTTTGAGTTGTTCGTCAACAACAACGTCAACGACGACAGACTTGTCTTCTGATCCACCTAGCGACAATCACCAACAATATTGGTTTGACGGAAAAGCAGAAATTTCCCATTATGTGCTAAACCGTGCCAGATATGGGGAGCAGAGAAGCGGTACGATGATTACAATTTTTGTCACAGAGGATTTTTCCAAATCAAAACATGTCAAATTAGACAACCCGTCACAAACACCCAAGGATGCCATCAAAGTTCTAAAAATGAATATGATCAGTCGTTTTGTAACGGGCATTTACGATTATAGCATCATGACTTCCACCTTTGTCCCATTCAAAAATAAATTTTCGCAACAACAGGACCTCAACCCACTAAAAATCACAATGTCAAGCCAAGATTGGTGTGGGCAAAGTTATATGCAATCCAACAAAAAAGGCGCTAAACTACACGTGTCAACAAACAGTTATTTTGAATCCGAAGGCGACCAAACAGACGATGTTAAAAACGTCGTTGCCCTAGATGGACTTTGGACAATTGCCAGACTCGACCCCCAAAGTCTCCCTGTAGGAGATTTTGACATTTTGCCTTTTTTAAAAGAGCTACGGCTTATGCATCTTCCATTGCAGCCAGTCTCTGTCCATGCCAAATTGACAAAAAATAATGCTTATCAATACCAATTATCATCAAAAGACTCTAATTTGGCATTTTCTATGACGATAAATATCGACCATCCACACGAAGTCACGCAATTTACAATCACACACAAACAACAAACAACCAAGGGAAATTTGTCAAAAAAAATAATGTCAGACTATTGGAACAAAAACAGTGGTCAATACAAATTTTTAAGAGACTCTTTAGGTATTAGATAACATTCAAACAATGCACACATGAAACAAAAAATGATTGTCACAGGTTTTGTCATCCTATATTATATAGGTTTTTTGGTATCTCCAACATTAGGGCAGGCAAAACTAGAAATTGTCAAGAGTACATTTGATTTTGGCGAAATCAAAGAAGAAAAAGGACCTGTATCTCATCAGTTTGACATTAAAAATACAGGCAACAAAGATCTCATTATCAAAGATGTGCAAGCTTCTTGCGGATGTACGACACCAGATTGGACCAAAAAGCCCATCAAACCTGGCAAAAAAGGCATTATTATCGCAGAGTACAACCCCAAAAATCGCCCAGGAAAATTCAACAAATCCCTCACCGTCAGAACCAATACTGGTCAAAGTACAACTCATCTATTTATTTCGGGACAGGTCATTCCAAGACCTCGAACACTGAAAGATGATTACCCTGTTACCATCGGCAATTTGTTGTTCAAATCTAGCACTTTTGACATGGGCGTTGTCAAAAACGATGGCATCACAACAAATGCTTTTAGCGTTTATAACAACGGCAGTAACGCCATCACATTTTTAGGCAAAGAAACATTCCCTCCCTATATAAAAATCGCCATTAACCCAAAGGTAATCAAGCCAAAACAGAAAGGCATCATCATCATTGATTATGATGGAAAGAAAAAAAATGACTATGGTCATGCCTACGAATATATCACACTAAAAACCGATGATCGCATAGAACCAGACAAAAAAACATCCATTTTGGCCAATCTAAAAGAAGCTTTTCCCGATATGACCGAAGAAGAAAAAGCCTTGGCACCAAAAGGTGTATTCCCCGAAAAAAACCATGATTTTGGTACTGTATCACAGGACAATCCGCTGATATACAATTTTGCATTGATTAATAAAGGCAAAAAAATTCTGAAAATCAGAAAAACCTCTACTAGCTGCGGCTGCACCGTAAGTGTCCCATCAAAAAAAGACTTACAACCTGACGAGACCACTAATATTCAAGTGAAATTTAACCCCAAAGGACGAAAAGGCAACCAACAAAAAACAATTCGCATATATACAAACGACCCAGTTAATCCAGAGCAAGCGCTCACAATTAGAGCGGTGGTCAATTAATTTAACCACTATTATCAGCCAACTAATTATCAATGAAATATCTATTTTTTCATATTTGCATATTATCATTTATTTACCCTCTATCTGTTGTCGGTCAAAAAAAAAATATAGAGACCTTTTTTGAGAACAAAAGTATAAAAGAACAGTACCAATTTGATATCCGTTCAAAAAAGTTTGAGGGATTTTACCTGTCTTTTTTTCAATCTGGAAAAAAAAAAGAAAAAGGGCAATACTCCAAAAACAAAGCCGTCGGAAAGTGGGAATATTTTTATGAAACAGGGGCAAAAAAAATGGACCTCTATATTGATTCGATACAAAACGGTGCCTACAATATCTACTACTACGAAAACGGACAAAAAAGCAAAGAAGGCGGCATAATCAATCAAAAAAAAGTAGGTCAATGGGTGTACTACTACGAAAACGGATATAAAAAACAAGTCGGACAATATAAAAACGATCAAAAAACAGGTAAATGGTTGTTTTTTTCGGAAGTAGGAAAAGAAATAGCAAACGGAAATTTCAAAAACGGAAAAGGAAATTACGTCGAATATTATCTTGATAGCGAAAACAATAAAAAAACAATACAATCCATAGGGACCATCGAAAACGAAAAACGCAACGGTATATGGACCTATTACTACGAGAACGGTGATGTGAAAATGAACGGTACGTACACCAATGACGTCAAAACTGGTGTCTGGAAACAGTTCTATCCCAACGGTAAGCTAAAGTCTGAAGGGAAATACAAAGAAGGAAAAAGAAACGGGAAATGGCGTTATTTCCATGACAATGGCATAGTAAACTCGACAGGCATTATCATGGATGACAAAAAAGACGGTTTTTGGACATTATACAACAGAGAAGGCCAGTATAAAGGTGAAAGTGTATTGAAAAATGGAAATGGCACCTACAAAGAATTCTACCCATCTGGAGAAATCAAAATCACTGGGCATATAAAAAATAACAAAAACGACGGCGATTGGTTGTATTATTTTTTGGACGGTAAAAAAGAAGGTGAGTGTCATTTTGAAAACGGAAAAGGGCTATTTGTCGGCTACTACAAAAGCGGCAAAAAGAGAATGAAGGGTGTCATGGAAAATGGCAAAAATATTGGTACATGGACATTGTACAACCCCGATGAAAGCATCTCTGGATATTACAAAACAGTGTATAAAAACGGCAAAGAAGTATTTCAACCCATCAACCAACAAAAAACAACCAAAAAAAGCTTGCCTGCTATTTTGCCCGATTTCGTGCATAAAAGAGGCAAAAATCGTCATTATCGTCCCCGAGTCAATGAGTTCAAAAGCTACATTCTGTCTTTCAACCCAGTCGCCACCATGCTTGGCTATTTCCCCTTTTCATTGGAGTATTATATCCAAGAACGAATGGGAATCGAATTACTCTTTACAGTAGTCAAAGAGCCTTTTTATGAATCTTTCGGTAATCTCGCTCCCGACAAGATCTATAGCTCGGGATACGAAATAAGCATACGGCAAAAACTCTATTCCAGAGACCGAAAGTTTGGCATGATTTATTTTGCACACGCAGTAGAATATGACAAATATGACTACAGCATGAATAATTCTCATAATTTGAAAGCAACACTATACCGCGGGTATTATTGGTTTTCGGTTGGCAACCGTTTCATGCAATACCCTAACGAAAAGGGAATTACGATTGACGGTTATTTGGGCATTGGCATTGGGTTGCAATACCTCAATCTCGATACAGAAGATGAATCCGATTTTTTTTTATTCAAAAGTGCCAATCAAGCTGTTATAACACCTCCACTGAGAATAGGTATCAATTTTGGATATGTTTTTTAAGCACCTTTATATCGTAGGATGCATTGGGTTTTGCCTAAATATGTGTCCGCTAAAAGCACAAAATGGTGAAAATACCAAAGTTGACTTTAAGTCCATCAAACTTGAACTCACCCTTGACCCAGAACAAAGCAATCTTGAGGGCATAACCGAGATTACGTTTAAATTCTTGAAGACAACTATCAATGAATTTCGCCTTAACCTCATTAATAATTATCAGATTACAGGATTATCAATCTCTGGTTTAGACACTTCGAATTATCAATACCGCCATCTCGATAATCAAATTATTTTCAATTTTAATCAACCACTCTCGACCGAAAATAACCATAAACTCACCATTCGATACAATGGTCTTATGCCTTTAGATAACAATGTTTTTAGTGCAGGCATACACGCTAATAAACGTGGACAAACATTTGTAGCAACGGTCTCAGAACCTTTTGGAGCAAAGGATTGGTGGCCATCCAAGCCATTTTTGGGAGACAAATTTGACCAAGC
This sequence comes from Lottia scabra, assembly GCA_029955415.1. Taxonomy (NCBI): domain Eukaryota; kingdom Metazoa; phylum Mollusca; class Gastropoda; family Lottiidae; genus Lottia; species Lottia scabra. The sequence goes on from JARJEI010000086.1 coordinate 189,044, forward strand.
AGAAATCACATTGATTTATCCCTCAATCTACACATCAGTTTCTAATGGTCTTTTGGTAAAAACAAGCGTTGAAAAGGACATGAAAACCGATGTATGGTCGCATCAATATCCCATAGAAAGCTACCTCATTTGTTTTGCTATTGGGATATACGAGATGCACAATTTCAAAATTCAATTGCAATCAGGAACAGTATTACCCGTACAAAATTTTTTATTCCCCAACGAATATCAATCCGTCAAAACTGAGTTATCAAAAATCGAATCCTATATGCAGATGTTAGAAACAGACTTTGGCGATTACCCTTTCAAAAACGAAAAATATGGGCATGCCTCATTTGGGTTTCCTGGTGGTCTCGAGCACCAAACCGTCAGTTTTATTGGCAACTATACGTCCAATATTTTGGCACACGAACTCGCACATCAATGGTTTGGCAATACTGTTACAACAAATTCATGGACAGACATTTGGCTTAACGAAGGATTTGCACGGTATATGGAGGTACGTGCTGTCGAAAAGGGACTTATTGATAGAGGTAATCATAATAGTCAAGAAAATTTTTATAGCTTTTTACATCATTTGCAAGGTCATGCTTTTGAAGCAAAAGGTGTGTCTTTGCAAAAAATTGACACCACAAAAATTAGTGCAATTTTTAACTCAAAAACCAGTTATGACAAAGGGGCTTGCATTTTGCACATGATTAGAAAAATGATGGGAGATGACTCGTTTTTCGAAGGTTTAAGGCAATATTTAAAAAAATACAAACACCAATATGTCAGGACAAAAAACCTAAAAGACGTACTGGAAGATGTTGCGGGTTTTAGTTTTGGTAATTTCTTTGAACGCTACGTCACCCAAAGCAACTACCCGTCTCTATCTTTCAAAAAAATAGAAAATAAGAAGCCTGATATTACAACCCTAGAATGTACACAAACAGAAAACGGCGTACCAAAACATTATGACCTGCGTATCCCTGTAGAAATAACACATACCAATGGACGCATCACCAAAAAAACAATCGTTTTTGACCAAGCGATTATCAATATTGACATTGAAGAAAAAAACGGGATCAAATCAATCATCGTTGACCCCAAAAAAGATTTTTTGATTGAAAATATCCGCTATATTGACATTTTACAAACACCTGAAAGCGCCCCTTCCGACGGTATTGTCAAACTATTTCCAAATCCAACAAAAGACAATGTCACACTAGAATGGAGCACCCTCAAAGACAATAACAGTCAAATAATCATTCGTATTTTTGACATATATGGCAAACTGGTACAAGATAACCAACTCGATAACCCTATACCAACAGACCGTATCAGTATAGACGTGTCATCACTACAAGCTGGTCTGTATCATATCCTCATACAATCCAACGACACCACAATCCGAAAAAAGCTCATGATTAACAATTAATATGCCGCCATCGTATGTCTCCGACATTTCGAGGCTGATCAGCGTTGAAACAAACAATATCCTCTTTTCTGATATTTTTCTTGCAAAATATTTAGTATTGTTGGATTTTGTTTGTTACATTTATTTTTGTTCAACCTTAGTAACAGTTAAAATCAACAATTATGAATAGCCTTAATAAAAAAATAACACAAGTCTTATTACTAATATTCGCCCCAATGACGCTACTGATGAGCGGCTGTGGAACTGAAGACAGCGATAACGAAAATGTAGCCCCCCCCCCCCCCCTACAGCTATAACAATTAGCCGAATAGAGGGCAAAATAACCACCGCAAAAGTAGGGTCTGGCACAATCGACCTTACGACGATTTTCACAATCAAAGTCACCCCCGACGATACTCCCGACAAGACCGTTATCTGGTCACTCAAAACGCCCGAAGACAAAAACAAAGCCTCCATCACAGCACAGGGTGTATTAACGCCCAAGGCAGAGGGTACGGTGACAGTCGTCGTCAAATCCAAAGCCAAAAGCAGCGTGACAGCAGAGAAAACGTTCACCATCACGGCTAATATTGTACCCCCTACGGCAATAGCGCTTGGCTTGATACAAGGCAAAACAGCAGAGGCAGAAATAAGCACGATACCAATCGACCTTATGGATATTTTTGAGGTCAAATTCACGCCGACAACAACGACTGACCAATCCGTCAGATGGTCGCTCAAAACAACCGCCGATGAAGACAAGGCAGAAATGAGTATTGATGGCAAATTAACCCCCAATATAGCGGGTACAGTGACCATTATGGTCATATCCGACGCCAAAGATAAAAACAACAACCTACTCACCGCCATGGCTGATTTTGTGATAAAAGCGCACCCGCTCACCTTGACAGCGCCTGCCAATGCGGCGGATATAGATTATAATGCAACGGGCGTTGCCTTCTCTTGGCAGCCTGTCACCGATGTGACACAATATGAGCTGTTTGTCGGAGAGCGTGCTGACAATCTCGAATCAAAAGGTAAAATCAGTGAAACCACTCAAACACTGACTAGTTTAGACCAAAGTAAGACCTATTACTGGCGTGTAGATGGACTCGATAGTGGCGATGGGGTAATGGCACAGAGTCCCGTATGGTCGTTTGAGATTGGGCAAGCCCCCCTCATGAAAACGCCCACCTTTGAAGCGTATCTAGACCCAACGGTAACGGATGTTATATTCACTTGGAAAGCGTTACCAGGTGCTACTGAATACGAGTTATTTGTTGGAGAGAGTGTTGATAACCTAGTATCAAAAGGCAAGACGAGTGCCACCAGTCAGACACTGGCTGGTTTAGAGCAAAATAAGTTCTATTACTGGCGGGTGGATGGATTGGATACTAGCAATACCGTCATAACACCACAAAGTACCGTATGGTCGTTTAGGAAACTGCTTCCCATGACTTTGAACTTTACTCCTCCTATTTCTTATTCTAAAAATATAACGGACGAATATGGTGACGGTAAGTTATTAACCAGTTTCTCTTGGGTTAAGCCTAATGATGTATCACTTGTAAAGATATTTTTGGGTGGGAGTACAGATAATCTAAAACTTTTAATCCCGACACCAAACCCTCTCCTTGCCATTTAAGGGTTTGCTGCTAAAGACAGCAGGCATAAAGTTAGTGAATGGCAAACCCTTCTATGTGCGTCTAGACGGATACAATAGCAATGACACACTCATCGCGCGCAGTGCCGTAACAACGAAGACTATTCTGAAAAGACCTCCCATCACCTTGACAACTCCTACCGATGCGGCGGATGTAGATGATAGTGCAACGGGCGTTGCCTTCTCTTGGGATGCTTGGTTGACTCGTCCAGCTTGGTTACTTTACTCAGATCAGTCATACGAATACGAATTATTTGTTGGAGAGAGTACTGATAATCTAGTATCAAAAGGCAAGACGAGTGCCACCACTCAAACATTGACTGGTCTAGACGCCAGTAAGACCTATTATTGGCGGGTGGACGCCCTCAATGGCGATACAACAGTAGCACGGAGTGCCGTATGGTCGTTCAATATTGGTGACCCATCACCATGACAGTAACCGCACTGCATGCACTAAGTCGATTGCTGACGAGGGCGCTTCCATATTTAAAATACATAAAAATCAATGGCAGACTGGTACAATCCAACGAAAAAATAGTGCGAAAAAAACGCATAATCAAAAACTAAGCATCGTTGTCTTAATTTCTAATAAAGCTCTAGTTTCCCAAAATCAACTTTGGTCAGTACTTTGTTGCATTTTCATTCTTTTTTCTTTGGCAAATGCCGCAAACGACAATGCCACCAAAAATGCCACCGAAGAGTACACCCAGCTAGGCACAGGAATCGGGTCGCCCGCAGCATAAGAGTGCAAACCCGATAAAAAGAAATTAACACCAAAATAGGTCATTAAAATACTATAAAAAGCAAACATTGACAATACATTAAATGCCAAATCGCCCCTCATTTTTGGGATAAATTTTGCGTGTAAAACGATGCTATATACAAGGATGCTGATAAATGCCCAACTTTCTTTTGGATCCCAACCCCAATACCTTCCCCACGATTCATTCGCCCAAATGCCACCCAAAAAAGTACCTATTGTCAACAACACAATTCCGACGGTCAACGCCATTTCCAAAATAAGCGTCAACTCTTTCACCACATAATCCATTCGCTCTTTCGTTTTTTGTGTTTTGAAAATAGCAATCAACAACAAATTAAACATCGCCATCAAAGCACCCAAGCCAAAAAAGCCATAACTCGCCGTAATCATCGAAACGTGTATCGTCAGCCAATACGATTTTAATACAGGTACCAAAGTCGTGATTTGAGGGTCAAACAAACTCAGGGACGCCACCCAAAGCGCCAGTCCACCAAATATCCCTGTAAAAGCCAATGTAATCACAGAGCGTTTGTAAAATATAAGTCCCGACAACAGGCTCGCCCACGATATGTAAACCAAAGACTCATAACCGTCTGACCAAGGAGCATGCCCCGAAATATACCAACGAAAACAAAGCCCAATCGTATGAAGGCCAAACCCAAGCATCAATACATAGGACAACCCTCTGATAATATCGTTTGTCCATTTGGTATTGGACTTTAAAAGACTATAAATGTACACGCCCAACAAAATAAGCCCCAGCATCAAATAATACTTTGTCAAATGCTTGAAAATATTAACTTTATTATAAAAAATCTCGGCAGCGACTTTTCGCTCGGATGGCACAATATCAGCCGATATTTCTCTTTGCTTGGCTTTGAGTTGTGCGACAAGGCTGTCAGGTATTGTATAATCACCGCTTTCTAGTGCCTGTCTGACCGCTGGCAAATATTTGTCATTAAAAGCACGCAATACAGGGTCTTCTTTTTTGACCCACGGACTGGCTTCTTTTTTTTCACCGTCGTGATCGGCGTGTGGATCGTCAGTCGGAAACATCTCATCTGGCGTTGACCATTTGTGAGATGGGTCTAGTTTTTCGGGAAAAATTTTCAAAATATTGGCATCATAAATGCCGTAGCAAATATTGACTCGCTCATCAACGTTAATCAGCTCTTTGTCCATTTTACCTCTAAATCCGGGCTTTTTATGATGCGCCGATTTAACCTGCTCGGATAATTTGTACTGGCCTGTTTTTGGCTCCCAAAAATCAGCAAAAGCGGCATATTTCCCTTTGATACCCAAAATTTTGGAAACCTGAGTATTATTAATACGAATCATCGGAATGTTGACAAAATATCTCGGAAACAAAGACATCCCCAAAAATACCTGATTGGGCGTCCAATTGTTGAGCTTGTCTTTTTTGACAACCTTGTGCACAATATCCGTTGCCAAAGTATTGATGGGCTTGATCCGCCCCCCAATATCTTGTATAAAAACCATTCCAAATTTTTCGGCATGATCAGGCGATACAACAAAATTTTGTTTGGAAGCGGACGGCGACGTATCCTGACCATAAGCCAAAGACAGACAAAACAATAAAGGACATAATACCAATGCTTGTTTGAGCCTTTTAGAGCGCATTTTTTCTACTTTGTTACTTAGATTACGAATCGACCCATTTGGCGAAAATAGACTGACAATCATCCCCAATGCCAATAAAAAATAACCCAAATACGTGACCCATGTCCCCCACGTATCATGATTCACCGACAATACTGTTCCCATTTCGTCTTGGTCATAAGACGATTGAAAAAATCGATAGCCCTGATAATCCATCACATTATTCATAAAAATTCTTTTCTCTTCATGAATGCCATTTGCTTTGTCCACCAACGTGATATGACTCTCAAACGACGAAGGGCTTTTCGAACCAGGATATTTCTCCAAAACAAAATCCCGAAGCTCTAATTTGAATGGTACTTTTATGGCTTTTGCACCGTAGGAAAGTGAAAATTTATCATCACCAAAATAAACAAATTTTGTTGTGCCAATGACGCCTTTTTGACCAACGACTTTTATTTTCTGGCTTTTCCCTTGATTCGTTATCAAAAAGCTTAGTAGATTTCCATAAGAAACACCATCTTGACGTTCTTCTTTTGGCAATGTCCTCCAAACGACTTTTCCCTTGGGGCTCTGTTTTCGAAAAACAAGATGGTTGTCACCCAAAGAATAAAGTGTACGGCTTGCAAGGCTTGTAATCCCTCTTTGATGTGTGGTTTGCTGCTGCGTATCCATGCTCATACTGCCATACTCATACGGCATGAATATCTTGAGCGCTTTGTCTGCGTCATGGTAGATGGCAATGACCTGTTGACTAGTCGTATCGGGCTTTTCGACGTATTTCACCGAAAAAGGACCAAACGGGTAACTTTCGCCTTTCTTTAGGTAAATGTCTTCACGATTGGCATCACTAGACAGCACCAATGACAAAACCGAATCCCCATCTGGCTGATCGTCTTCGAGTTTTTGCACCGCAGCGGGGATATACGATTCTAGTTCGATTTGATACTCCTGTCCGTTGGCATTAATGACATCCGAAAAACTATTATCGCCAGCTTCCGAAAAAATCGTTTTTTCAGAGTCTGAAAACACTTGAATATTGTTTTCTGATACATCAAAATGCAAAAAAGTATTTTCGGACACAATCAAATTAGAAGCTTCTCCCTCACGAATATGCATCACCCCTTCAAATCCGATATACCTTGTAATCGCCGCCCCGATGATGATGATGATGAATGATGCGTGAAAAACAAATTGAGATATTTTTTCTTTCCTAAATAACCTATATCGATAGATATTAAGGCACAAATTAATTGCAAAAAGAGCAATGATCGACTCGAACCACAACGTATTATAAATCAAAGAACTAGACGATTCTCTGCCATAATCATTCTCTATAAATGTAGCCACCGCAACCGACGTTGCAAAGACAAACAACAAAACCCCCATAAGGCGAGTTGACGAGATAATTTTTACTATTTTTCGAAGCATACTTATTCAGTAAATGATGACGTCTTTTTGAAAAGCATCTATTGCGCTATTCTCTTTTTGATTAAAAAAAGAGCAAGACTTCCAAAGAGTGCAAATATACCAAAATATATGAGGTATTGACCTACATTATTTTCAATAATAAGAGAGACTTGATCGAGATTTTTGAAATTAAACGCTCCAATATCAATTTTATAACCACCAAAAGCCACAGGATTGTCTTTTTGAATACGTATTTCTTTTATGGCTTTTTCTTCCTCAACATCTCTATTTTCAAAAAAGCTAATGCCAATCTCCACCTGATCTACTATCGTAGAATCCCTATCCAAAACGAAGAAATACTCCTTTTCTTTAAGGGGGAGCAGTCGATAATCGTCTTGATCTAATGTCAAAAAATGCTGCTCGGTGTCTGCGCTTGCCTTATCAACAAAATCCAATACAACAATAGGGTTTGATGGCGTATCATCTATTTTGACGGGTTTGGCTCTTACATATTGTGCATCTTTGAAAAGATAAGACAATGTAAAATACCCATCCAATCGACCTCCAAAAAGATAAGGTGCATCAAATTTCAATGCCTCGCTTTTCACATCATTTTCTGTTAAATAATACACTTTCTTTTCGCTCCCAACAATCAATATCCGATTCCCTTTGTCATAATCATACCGAAAATCCAATCCAGTCAGCGTCTTTGCTTGCAAAAAATCACTCGATTTGTTTTCGGAAAAATCAGAATATACAAAAAAAGAAAATGAAGGAAAGCCCTTTGCACTCAACTCTAGCTCTATTGCGGGATTACTGTCCTTATTACTACCATTAAAATACCGCTCTTCCTCTTCGCTGTATAAAAGGTCATCATAAAAATGCTTCGCCACAATCGAATATTTCGTTCCTTTTAGCGGATATTTTTTCTTTCCCTGCAATTCCAAATCATCCACCTGAGTCGTACCACGAAAAAGTTTCAATTGATGTCGGGCTGGCAATCCTTTTTTGTTCTTGATAACGTCCAAATAACGCATGGGCATGTCCCAAACAAACTCAATATTAGACTGCCCATACGGGTCAACGAGTTGGTTATAATCATCAAAACTTGATCTTAACTGAACCGTTTCTTCTCCTTTTTGTGTATTGACTTTCAAGATCAAAATCGGGTCGTCAGGCGCCTGCTGGTCTTCGTCAACAGTCGATTCATACCCCCAACGAAAATTCGGAATATAATGAGATACTTTAAATGTCGTTTTGGCATCTTCTACTTGATGTTCCGTAACGGTGTCTTTCAAAGAAAATGTTTTGACAAAAAGCGGCAACTTTTCAGCTCTTTTCTTCCACAGTTGTAACTGATATTTATACAAATCTTGTTTGATATCGACATTGTCCAAAGACAAAAAAACGTCTATAGACACACGCCCTTTCAAAAATAAATTTTGAGATTGATCAATATAGACAATGTTATTTTTTTCTTTTTTGTCCAAATACATCATCCCGCTAAATGAGAAAAAGAAATGTTGACAAAGCCCAAAAAGAACCGACAAAAGTCCAAGATGAAAAACATGGCTCGCCATATTTTTTTTTGTCAAATGGGCGCTGGCTCGTCGCCAAAAATAAACAAACGAGCAAAAATGCACCCAAAAACCACAACCACCAACTTGTATAAATCGTATCGAAATGACAAAACGAAATTATTTTTTCTGACAGGTTTCCCCAATGTTTTTGATAGTATGCCACACCAGCATTCTGTTTGAAAACCAATGACAACAAAAACCCAAAAGTCAACATTATCAATGTGATAGCAATCGTTACCTTGGTCCCAATAACCTGTTTGATAATATCAAAAAAAACGTAACCCCACGCAACAAAAAGCACAACCGCCAAACAAATCGCCACCAACAGTTGCTGGCCAACACCAATCAACCAACCGAAACCACTTTGTGCAACAATCGCCACAAAACACAACGAGCAAACAACAGAAAGTGCTTGTGTCAAACGCGAACGGTCTATCATTGATGGGGATTTGGGTTGTCTGACTGATTGTGTTTTGGGACAAAAGACTTGTCCACTCTTGTTTTAAAATCAACCTTTTCCCACTCTTTCAATTTATTTTCTGCCATGAGCCGAGCATCATGACTTTCGGTCACTTTGAGAAATTTCTTCAAATCCTTTTCTGCTTCATCGATTTGTCCCAATTGCTCATAAGAAAACGCCCGGTTAAAAAGCGGTTGCTCTGTATTTGGGGCTGTTTTCAAACAAACAGAAAAATCATCAACGGCTTTTTGATATTCCTCTAATCCAAAATACAAAACACCTCTGTTAAAATACGCCGCAAGAAGTGTCGAATCCAACTCAATCGCCTTGTTCAAATCTTTCAACGCATCTTTGAATCGCTCAAACTTTCTATAAGCCATCGCACGGTTCGTCAAAAACTCAGCATTATTGGGGTCCAAATCAACCGCAGCCTCTATATCCGACAATGCCTGCACGGGCTTTTCCATCATCATAAAAATGGTCGAGCGCTCGGCATATAATTTGGCACTTTTGGGATGGCGGTCAATCATATCAATCAACTTGTCCAACTCTTGCTGCATCTGCATATTGGTCAATCCCGTGTTTCCAGGTGCGTCTGCATGCGTCGAGTCATTGTGATGCGTATGTCTGACATCTCCACTTTTGTCAGCAGATGTCCCTACAAAATCATCATCACTGGAGAGAACCCATTGTACAATAACAATGAGTGCCAATGCTCCCAAAAAAAAGAATATCCTTTTATTCATTATTTAATATCTACTTAACTTTGAAACATGTAATTATCTGCAATTATAAGCCAAACTTAACACAAATATTCGACTATAATTTAAAGTTAAAACCAGTCTCTACTTTCTCAAATACTATTTTGACCAACATCAAACGCCACTGTTTCAAAAAAACCTAAAAAGAAGCCAAACAACTCCTTCTTAGGTTTTCAGAATATCTAAAATATCTTTCTAGAAATCGGTCGCACCGTTACTTTTTAGTTTTAGCATACGCTTTGAGTAATTTATTCATGAGATTGGTATGCGCATCTTGCGGTAACCCTCCAGGAGTACTGACTTTTGCCCAAAGCTCCTCATTATCCATCTCTTTATGACAACCCATGCAGAGCCCCGTTCTTGTCAACACGGCACGCTCCTTGTTATTAAGGGCACGAGACAATGGCCAATGCGTACCGACCGTTTGGACTTGTTTTCCGTTTTCATCTACAATGGCAGACCAGTCAAATTTAAGATTCGGAATTGACGGTATCTGTATTTGATAGTTTTTAGGAATTGGTTTTCCTGTTTTTTGGTCAATCAAATCTTCAACGATGGCTTCATCATAATGATTTTGGAAAACACCCCCAGAAATACCATACCCTGCTGTTTTTGGATTGTTATGGCAACTCTCACAAGTACGCGCTTTTCTTTGCGCCGAGTGTGGCTGAACTGGTGCCATATCACTCGCCAAAGGGGCATCGCTTTTGGAATAGCCCAACTCTTTGCCCTCATCATACGAATATGCAATGATATTATCACCCACTTTTTTGCCATCACGCCCAATCACACTAAATACAATTTGACATCCCGGCATCAATGGTGTCACACGTCCCTCGCCATTGATACCCAATACAGGTTCTTCCCACCGTAGGTACGAGCGTCCTTCTGTGATTTTCCCAGGGCTTTTGATACCGCCTGTGCCCAATCTCGACTCGGCTGTTTGACCATGTTTATCATGCTCGGATCCTGACGCAATCCAATCAATTGCCATTTTAGGCTTTCCATCTTCTGTATTGCTATAATCGACCTGCACATGACAACCATAACACTGGGGTACCCAAGACGCGTGGCACGAGTAACACTCTAGTTTTTCGCCATGCTTTTTGATGGTGCTCATGGCAATCTGTGCACTAGAGTTTTTCCAAGAATTATCCTTTTTAATTTGCTTCAAAATTGGCACTTCAAAATCATTGCCTGTGGCAGAGTGCATGATGACCTTATCACCTCTTTTGACCACATTACCAAATGGGTTTCCCCTTGTTGTTTTCAAAAAACCGTCCTCTTTTTCGTATTTTGTCCCAAATTGAGCGGTCACGGCTAGCATTTCATCGGACAATCCGCGTGGCGTATCAGGCAATTTTTTATTAAACTCCTCACCAAAACCATAAGGCAGTTCCCAAGGAAATTGCTCGGGTGTGCCATGGCAATCCTGACACTCAATCTCTACCTGTGCCAATGTCGTTCCAAAAATATTACCATCACCATGCATATCCACTGTGGTATGACAATCTTGACACAACATTCCACCTTTTGGATTGCCTGGGCGGCTTTGGTTATACTGGTGGTGCAAATCATCCGAAATAAACAAATATTGCTTAGTATGTAATTTTGGCTGTTTGCCACCGCTAGCCGTAAAAGGAGTACCATAAGGAAACTCCATCAAACCTTGATAGGTCACACCTATTCTTTTGCCTCTATTATGACAAGAATTACAAGTTTCAACAGGAATACCATTTCCAGCCTCGCGAGTACCATGAATTCTATGTTTCAAAAGGTGTCCTTGTTCTGTTTTATCAACGGTAGGGTCACTACCTTCGTAGTAGCCTTCATTGCCATACAATACATGACAAGCCGAGCAACCCATTCCACGATAGTCCCCGCGTCTCTCTCGACCACGAACCGTAACATGGCAACGTTGACATTCCTGTCTTTGGTAGGTAAAACCAGCCAAATGAGGATTCTTTTCGATTTCTTCAACAGATGGCAGAGGCACCTGTTTTAACTCTTTAGGAAATTGCTTGGGATGCGTGTTGATCATCGCTTCCATGTATTTTTTATACTCATCAGTCCCTACTATTGGCGTGATGCCATCTTCATCTTTAATATCATAATTGCCCCAAGGCACGTTATAATTTTGGACTTCTTTGACGCCCCATGTATGCAGGTTCCCCTGTATTTTACCCGCTTCGGTATTCATCAGAGACTTTTGTAATCTTGATACGTGGTCGCCGTGGCAAGCACCTCCTTGCCCACAGGTACGGTCTACAATATACATACTACCAGGGTCTGGATAAAATTCCTCTGGTCCATTTCCGCCTTTCATAGACTCTGGAATGCCGTCGTGTGCTGACTTATAATCTGTTGCATTGGGTTTCCCTCCATGACAGATCACACAACCGCCTGGATCTTTGTGTCCTTTTCCCATTCCTTCTATCATTTTCAACATCAAGCTACCCTCTTCACGGATCGGTTCAATACCTTCATGACAACTCAAGCAACCCTTTTCATTGGCAACGCTTTGGCTCACATTTTTGAGGTGCTCTGGCACTTTATGTTCACCGTGTGCAGACGGTTTTTTAAAATTGGTCTCTTCCTCAGAAAACGACCCTTCATCCTCGGATGACTCTTTTTTTGCCGTCGGCTGACAAGCAAAAAACATCACCGAAATAACCACCATCCAACATACTTTTTCAAAAAACTGACCCACTTTCATAATTTTTAAATTTATAAAATTCACCTTATTTAAAATAACCCTTCTTTATGTATTAAAATTTCATATTCAAATCAACCCGAAACCTCGACCCTGTTTCTTTTTGATCATTCGATGATTTTCTTTTTTCTAAAGCCTCTACAATATAATACCGTGCCATCATATTAAAGTTTTTGCCAAACGTGTATACCAAACGAAACTCATGTCCCGAATAATTGGTATTGCGGTTGGCATGGATATTGCCCCATCTCACCCAATCATCCTCTGTATAATAACTCACGACCGAGTACATCTGTTTGAGGGCAAAGAAATAGCCTATTTGCAAATCGCCCTTTTGCTTCTTTTTTCCAACCAATACACTCACCGTATGGCTACTGGTTTGATCTCTCAAATGATTGGTTTCGTCACTGAATACATCTTTGTACTTATCTGCCTTGTAATCTTCTAGATTTGACACAAAATCATACCCCAACACAATCGGCCATTTGTCACTCTTGATTTTGTACTGGACAGATGCCATGAAAAATTTATAATCTTTTTTCGTAATAGCTTTATCCACTTTTAATTGATATTCAGCTGTATCAAAAATGCCATTCATCATATAATAAGAAACCGCAGCGGTAATTTTACCTTTGTCAGAATCATTCGCTACTTTGACCTGAGCACCGATAATATCACCAACATTATCACCATTGCCATAGCCCGTGCCACCACCAGTGGCATTATAAGGGTCGTTAGAAGCTGAATTTGTCACACGGTTAAAATTGCCATCTGGAATATTATTTGCCATAAAATAACCCACCGTTGGTGCCATTGAGAATCCTCCTGATTTGACTTTATAACCCAATGCCAACCCCTCTGGCGTTACGTCGTCGTCCCAAAATAACTCGTTCTGTTTCCAAAAAGGGAAACTGTTTTTTCCGACCCATCCCCAAAAACCATTGTACTGACCCTTGAGGTATATTTTGTCCAAATTAAACGGCACCATGCCAAATCCCTGATAACCAAGGTTAACATGAGGAGACTGCATGTTAGACGGTACGCCCGTCCTCAACCTAGCACCAAAAGCCAAATGCGCGTTCCAATCAAAATTAAATCCGAAACGAAGGCGATAACGCAAGCGAAAACGGTCATCTCGCTTTCCAGTCCCATTATTGGACGCAGCACTATTATTTTTAGAATCCCAATCCTGCTCGGCACGAAATCTAAAATCACCATAAAATTTCAACCCCTCAAACCGCTTCATAATCTTTTCCCACTTATCTTCCTTTGAAGACGTCTCTTGTGCCACCAAATTCGATGTACCAAAACACATAAAAGCTGCCACAAAAATAATCTTGTAAAACTTGATTTTGCTAGATGCCAAAGTCATAAATTTTGTTTTTTTTAACCATTATCATTTTTAAATCGAGGAGCATAAAACTGTGGTTTTCCTTGAAAACAGTATTATAAATACCTGATTGGGACAAAACTAAAATTTATTTTTTAACAAAACAATGAAATGTATCTTTTTTTATCTTTAATTCCGAATTATTTTGAACGATATTCAAAAAAAGGTTGGATTAGTAGGAAATATAAGACGAAAAAGCCATCATTAATATCTCAAAAATAGCCATCAAAGTCGGGTTTCATGATGCAAGCCATATGAACAAAATTTTTCAAAAATCTCTATAAACTCACAAAACGCAATACATGACCATACCTCAGATTTTTTTATTTCCCAAATTTGGTTTTTGCATCAAAAAGCATTTCGATGCCATTCAATGACCACAATTCCATCAAAATAATACAACAAAATAGTAATAAAAAGAAAGAAATGGGTATTTTAGAGTATCTAAAAACGCAAAAACTCTATCCAAATCAAATAACCATGCGCTATTCGTTTAATCCTGAAAAAAGATTTTTGATGGGTCCTGGGCCATCTGATGTGCACCCTAGAGTTTTGAAAGCAATGTCGACGCCATTAATAGGTCATTTAGACCCTACTTTCGTTCGGATAATGGACAACATCAAAGACATGGTGCAAAAGACATTTTTGACTAAAAACGAACTAACTTTTACCATATCAGCACCAGGTAGTGCTGGCATGGAGACATGTCTTGTAAATCTATTAGAGCCTAAAGATGACTGCATCATTTGCATCAATGGCGTATTTGGAAATCGCATGGTGGATATTGCAGAGCGTTGCGGTGCAACAGTCCATAAAATCGAAACTAAATGGGGACATGTCACAACAGTCGAACAGCTAAAGCACGCTTTAAAAACTTGTCCAAGTCCAAAATTGGTTGCCTTGGTTCATGCCGAAACGTCAACAGGTGCACTGCAGCCCATCAAGGAAATAAGCAAATTAGTACACGAGGCAAACGCCCTTCTGGTGGTGGATGCCGTCACATCATGGTGTGGCATGCCGCTCAAAATAGATGAGTGGGGAATTGACGCTGTTTATTCTGGTACACAAAAAAATCTAAGTGCTCCACCAGGACTGTCACCTGTTAGTTTTTCTCCCAAAGCTGTACAGGTTCTTGAGAATAGAAAAACAAAAGTCCAAAGTTGGTTTTTGGATTTGAATTTAGTAAAAAACTATTGGGCAGGGGCAAAAAGAGCCTATCATCATACCGCGCCCGTGTCCTCTGTATTTGCACTGCATGAAGCGCTCAATCTTGTCATAGAAGAGGGGTTGGAAAACAGATGGGCAAGACACCGAGAGATTCACACATTATTAAAGATTGAATTAGAAAACCTAGGATTTGAATATTTGGTCAATGAAGAAAACAGATTGCCAAACTTGAATGCCGTTTATCTGCCCACAAATATTAAAAATGAAGCCATTTTAAGAAATAAATTGCTGAATGAGTATAATATTGAAATCGGTGGTGGATTAGGAGATTTTGCTGGTAAAATATGGCGCATTGGTATTATGGGCGAAAGTTGCACCAAAAACCATGTGAACATGCTCATTGGCGCATTGAAAGCCTTGTTGTAAAGCAAAAAAACTGGCCTAATTTTTCATATTATGACGGTTATCCAATTTGGGTAGTAGATATAAATTCCTATATTTGAAAAAAATAATTAATATGTCACACAAGATAATTTACACCTATACTGATGAGGCGCCTGCATTGGCGACAAAATCATTTTTACCAATTATTGAGTCCTTTACAAAAAAATTTGGCATCGAGCTAGAGACAAAAGATATCTCATTGTCGAGTCGGATTTTGGCTAGTTTTTCGGATCACCTCTCTGACGACCAAAAAACATCAGATGATTTGAAAGAACTCGGCGAACTGGTCAAACAACCAGAGGCAAATATCATCAAGCTGCCCAATATCAGCGCATCGATTCCTCAACTAAAAAATGCCATAAAAGAGCTGCAAAGCAAAGGATATGGTGTTCCTGACTATCCAGACACCGCTACAACCGATGTCGAAAAAAATATAAAAGCCACCTATGACAAAATCAAAGGCAGTGCTGTCAACCCAGTTTTGAGAGAAGGCAACTCGGACAGACGTGCGCCCAATCCGGTCAAACAATTTGCGAGAAAAAACCCACACTCCATGGCGCCGTGGTCAAAAGAGTCAAAAACACACGTTGCGACAATGTCCCATGGTGATTTCAAAAACAATGAAAAATCGTTGACCCTACCCAAAGCCACCACCATCAAAATTATACATACTGATAAAACTGGCAAAATCAATACCATCAAAGACAACGTCCCCATTCTAAAAGACGAAATCATCGATGCTTCGGTCATGAGCCGCAGAGCCTTGGTCGATTTTTTAGAAGAACAAATCAAAGATGCCAAAAACAAAGGAGTGCTTTTCTCGCTTCATTTGAAAGCCACCATGATGAAAGTGTCAGATCCGATTATATTTGGTCATGCCGTCAAAACTTTTTTCAAGCCTGTTTTCGAAAAATTTGAAGATGAGTTGAAAAACGCAGGAATCAACGTCAATAACGGTTTCGGTAATTTAGTCGAAAACCTAGACAAACTACCCCAAGATGTCAAAGAAGCGGTGGAAAACGATATTCAGAATTGTTTTGCCAACGGCCCAGACATTGCCATGGTAGACTCTGACAAAGGGATTACCAATTTGCACGTACCCAGTGACGTCATTGTAGATGCGTCCATGCCCGCGATGATTCGCAACGGCGGTCAAATGTGGGACAAAAACGGTCAGCCAAAAGATGCCAAAGCTGTTATTCCAGATAGCAGCTATGCACTGATTTATCAAGAGACCATCGACTATTGCAGACAACACGGAGCATTTGACCCCAAGACAATGGGAACGGTTCCCAATGTGGGTCTGATGGCTCAAAAAGCCGAAGAATACGGCTCGCATGACAAAACATTTGAAATCTTGACAGATGGTATTGTGCAAATCATCAATGAAAACGAAGAGGTATTGACCGAACATACTGTAGAAAACGGCGATATTTGGCGCATGTGTCAGGTAAAAGACGCTCCCATTCAAGACTGGATCAAGCTGGCAGTCAAGCGTGCCCGTGCTTCCGAGACACCGGCTATCTTTTGGCTAGACAAAGACCGTGCCCACGATGCACAGTTAATGAAAAAAGTCGTTGCATATCTCCCGAACCATGACACTTCGGGTTTGGATATCAAAATGATGGCACCACATCTAGCTGCCAGAACCTCGCTAAAACGCATGGCAGCAGGTCAAGACACCATCTCTGTCACAGGAAATGTATTGCGTGATTATAACACTGATCTTTTTCCTATTTTAGAATTGGGCACAAGTGCCAAAATGCTATCTATTGTACCACTAATGAACGGCGGTAGCCTTTTCGAAACAGGTGCTGGCGGATCGGCACCCAAGCACGTGCAACAATTGACAAAAGACAACCATTTGAGATGGGATTCTTTGGGCGAATTTTTGGCATTAACGGTTTCTTTAGAGTTTTTGTCCGAAAAAATGAAAGATAAAAAAATCGCCATCCTCGCCAAAGCACTGGATGATGCAACCGTAAAAGTGCTAGAGCAGGGCAAATCGCCATCTCGAAAAGTCGGTGAAATCGACAATCGAGGCAGCCATTTTTACCTCGCATTATACTGGGCAGAGGCACTCGCCAATCAAACCCAAAGCCAAGAAATCAAAGACCATTTTGCGCCTATAGTTGCAGCACTCAGCAACCAAGAAGCGCAAATCGTCAAAGAACTGAATGACGTACAAGGACAATCTGTTGACATCGGGGGTTATTATCATTTGGACGAACAAAAATCAAATGCCGTGATGAGACCCAGTACGACCTTTAACAACATATTGACGTAACAGTTTCACCTGATAAATTGATAAAAAAGCACCTTGTCAACAACTTGGTGTTTTTTTATACCCTATAAAATAACAGGATTCAAAAAATAAACGGTAATTTTGAAACTTAGTCCTAAAACTCTATTCATCAAAACGCTAGATTGAACTACTTTTGGGACGATATGCCAAAAATAAAAACTCATTGAATAAAAATACGACCCATGCATTTAAACCAAAATAAAACAAATAATATCATTGGTTGGATCATTTTTGGTATTGCCATGATTGTGTATACAATGACCGTAGAACCAACGGCTTCTTTATGGGATTGTGCCGAATTTATTTCCGTATCATACCGTTTGGAAGTGCCACACCCTCCTGGAGCGCCATTATTTCTATTAATAGGTCGTCTTTTTTCGTTTTTGGCACTAGGCGACAATACCAAAGTGTCTTTTTGGGTCAATATGTTATCCGTTACAGCCTCTGCATTTACGATATTGTTTTTGTATTGGTCTATTGTCATGATTGGTCGCAAAATCATGAAAAAACTGCATGACACCCTATCGACAACAGATAATTACGTGTTATATGGTGCTGGTGCAATCGGTGCATTGTCTTTTGCGTTCACCGATTCTTTTTGGTTTTCGGCAGTAGAAGCCGAAGTATATGGATTATCATCATTTTTTACCGCCATTGTTTTTTGGGCTATTTTAAAATGGGAATATATTGAAAAACAAGATCAAGCCAACCGTTGGCTTTTGTTCATTGCTTATATGATGGGCTTGTCGATTGGTGTTCACTTGCTCAATTTAGTCACGATGCCTTGTTTGGGACTGATTATTTATTTCAAAAAATTTAACCCGAACCTAAAGGGTGCCGTGACATCCATTGTTATATCGCTTCTTGTGATTAGCTTGATTTTGGTAGGCGTGATACCGGGTCTTCCTAGTGTTGCTGGTGCTTTCGAAATTTATTTTACTAATAATTGGGGATTGCCTTATGGTTTTGGCATCATTATTTTGGCAATTTTGTTGATAGGTTCATTGTCGTACGCAATCTATTTTGCCCATAAAAGAGAAATGGGGCATCTTTCTACAGCATTATTGAGCTTTGCATTTATTTTGATTGGATACACCTCCTATGCCATTATGATTATTCGGGCGGGCTACAACCCTCCGATTAATGAAAATGACCCCAGCAGCATTCAATCTGTTATTTCTTACCTAAAACGCGAGCAATACGGTGAATGGCCGTTGGTGACAGGTCCCAATTTTACGGCAGAGCCCGTCAACCAAATAAAAGGAAAACCCGTGTACGTCCGTGCAAACGAATACCAAGCAGCCGAAAATCGCATCAAAGACGAACTCGGAGAGGAAATCACAGACTACAAAGAAGGAGATGACCGCTACATCATCAGTCATTATAAAATAGAAAATATCTACGACCCAGACGATATCGTTTTTTTGCCTCGTGCCCATTCTAACCGTCACGCACAGGAATATAGAAGGCTTTTGGGGCTAAAAAAGGGAGAAGAAGTCTCCTTTTTTGATCATATGTATTATATGATATCGCACCAATTTGGACATTTTTATATGCGGTATTTTATGTGGAATTTCTCTGGTCGAGAAAGCGACATACAAGATGCTCAATATTTGACCATGTTTTCGGGAGACGATGTGCCTAATTTCCTAAAAAACAACAAGGCACGCAATCAGTATTTTATGATTCCGCTCATCATTGGCATTATGGGCATGGTGTTTCAATTTATGACAGATCGTCGGTCTGCCGTGGTCATTGGCATGTTTTTCATCATGACTGGTGTCGCCATCACATTTTATCTAAATCCCCCTCCTGTAGAACCTCGGGAGCGCGATTATATCTACACAGGGTCATTTTATGCTTTTTCATTTTGGATAGGGTTAGGAGTGCTCTTTTTGTATGACGAAATAAAAAGAAAACTATCACCCAAAGTATCAGCCATAACCGCATTGGTAGTTTGTTGTGTGTCACCTATTATTTTGATTGCCGAAAATTATGACGACCACGACCGATCTGGGCGCTATATCCATATTGATGCCGCCAAAAGGACGCTTCACGCAACAGGTGATAATGCCATTATTTTTACAGGTGGTGACAATGACACTTTTCCGCTTTGGTATCTACAAGAAGTTGAACAAGAGAGACTTGACAATAGAGTGATTGTCCTGACTTATTTTAACACAGATTGGTATCTTAACCAGATGAAACGACAAACATACACTTCAAAGCCTCTGCCTTTTACACTAGGACCTCAACAGTATCGACAAGGTGGTTATAATGATTATTTGCCGGTTTTGGATCCTAGTTCCAAAAAAGTCATGTCTTTAAAAAAAT
Organism: Lottia scabra; assembly: GCA_029955415.1. Taxonomy (NCBI): domain Eukaryota; kingdom Metazoa; phylum Mollusca; class Gastropoda; family Lottiidae; genus Lottia; species Lottia scabra. The sequence continues at coordinate 209,053 of JARJEI010000086.1, forward strand.
TCATCGAAGCTGTTAAAAACAACAACCCAAATTTGCAAAGAGAAGCCAGTTTTTCTAAAATCAACATTACACCAGTCAAAACCTTTTATTTGGAGATCGATAAAGAAGCACTCATTGCCAAAAATATCGTTCCCAAGGATTTAGAAAAATTCATCGTTGACCGAATGGAGATCAAGTTGACAAAAAACTATCTCTATAAGTCCGATTTGATGATTTTGGATCTCATAGCAACCAACGATTGGGAGCGTCCTATTTACTTTAACACAACATCGCTTGCTGGTACTAATTTAGAACTAAGACCGTATGTCGTGCAAGAAGGACCGACTTTCAGGTTATTACCAGTCAAAGCCCCAGAAGACTACCTACACAATCTGGTCAACCAAGATTTGATGTACAAAAACATGATTACAGATGGCGTCTATCGGGGGATGCAAGACCCTAGTATATACTACAATACAGAAGATTACGCCGCTAGAACGGTGACGCCATTGAGGAGTGAATTTAATGACTTGGCAGCAAGTTATATGTACCAAAATGTGCCCATGGACAGTGTGACATTCGAGCCAATTATCCCCGAAGAAAACAAGAAAAAAGCACTAGAAGTCATCAACAAGTCACTCGAATTGTTTCCTCCAGAGGTCGTGCCTCATGATTTTATAACCATTTCTACGACTTTAGGTATGCTCATCGATTTGGGCGAGGTGGATCAATCCATCAAAGTCGGCATGCCTTTTATCGATGACCTGATCGACGAAATTGTCTATAAAGAACGGTACGGCTATCTTAATATGAGATTTATACGGTTTTATTTGAGCTTTTTAGACAATTATATGGAACAGTTGAGAGACAATGACAAAGAAAAAGAAGCCGATTATATCGAAGACCGACTCAACACTTTTATAAAAAATGCCAGTTGATACAAAAGCATTACAAAAAGTGCCACTTATTTTCAATATTGTTGCATCCTTTTTTTGAAATTTGAATGGCTCAATATATTCGTTCTAGCTATTATTTTGTCATTTTCACCACTCTATCGTTAAGCGGTTGCCTTGGACGGTAATTATTAAGTGGCATTAATTCCTGTAACGCTTTTACTTGCGCTAAAGAAATTGTAATTGGATTTTTAAACACAACCCAATTTACACCTTCTGTACATGGTGGTGTGGTCAAAGATCCCGTGTAGTTATAATATCCCTTATCTTGAGGTAGATTTAAATTAAAGTTAAATGACGCACCTACGGTTTTAGTTTCGCCACTTTTAACAGGTAAATAGCTTTCTAAAAAATTAAAGGGTGCACTCGTTTTTCCTTCTTGTACCATCACTGCAAACACTAAATATTCGCCTTTGCTGTTAGTGTGTACCATGTGGATAACAATTGGATAACGTACACCATTTATGGTATGCTCTGCGCTTTCGTGGAAGTGAATTTGCTTTAACCCAAATTTTTCTTCTTTGTAATTCACATAGTCTCCTTTTTCAAAATTATATTGAATCGAGTGTCCATTATTCATCACTTCATGGATTTTAGTGTTTGCCGCATAATGAATATCTAAAGGTGTTAAACTACCATCTGCAATTGCATCTGCACTCACAATATTTATGGGCGATTGAAACTGTCCTCCACAATCTGAATCTTTTTCTACTGTTGCCCAATGTTCTGGTCCTGTATCACCAGCATAACTCCAGTGCCTTTTATGTGTTTGTGTTTCGGTAGATTTGGTCGTTTCTGTTGCCCCTTGTGACGTGTTTTTCTTGTTATTACAAGAAAAAAGTACTGAAATTAAGAGTGCTGCTAGGATAATTTGTTTTGCTTTCATGTTTTTTTTAATTTATATGACATTTGAATATGCTCTGTAAAATATTATTGATTGTAATTGAAGGTACATAATCGCTTGAAAAACCCAACACCTATAATCCTGCTCTAAATAAATTTTGGAAATACCAAATCTAACCATTTTATTGGTTTTCTCAGTTTTTTTGCCATATTTCTAAAAAAGAACCCCTTGTATGTATTTGTTTGGTGGAGGTTGCTCTTTTGCAAATGGATTATCGAGTCATTTGGTTTGCAACAACTCAAAGCGCTCAATTTTATTCATTTTTTAATCTGGTTAAAAATCTATTTTAGTGTGATTTTTTAGTCATAAAATCATCGAAACCCATTTCTTAAGGGGCGACTATGTAAAATGTTAAATTTTGTTGTTAAAAGTTATACAAACTCAAAAAAATTAACACTAAATTTTACAAAGTCGCAAAATATTTAACCACTGATTTGCATATATAAAAACCTTACTATCAAAAAAATACACACTTTTTAATCTCAACACACAGCATCGTGATACGCAACATATATATACTCAGACCTTTCAATAAGTTTGACTTTCAAAATAAATTAACATAAGTTTGGCTTCGAAATGAGATATATTTCAAATGCACCATGCCACTTGTTGGCAATTTTACTCGTCATTGGCGGACTCACAGGTTCGCACGCCAATGCAAATAATTGTTCTGCTGATGGTTATTATTCTCAGCAAACCGACAATATCACATTTTCTACATCATCTCTCGATCATCCATTTCCCAACGACACTTTAAACGCCTTTTTTCAACAAAAAGAAAGCCATCTGTCATTTGTTATAAACACAGATATCGACGCCGAAGAGAAAAAAACTTCCTCAAAAAAATGTCCTCAATATTTTTCATTAAACAATAGCGTTTCTAGCTTTTTCCAACCACAATTATTAGGCAACGAATATTACAAACTACAAGAACAAACACTCATTTCAAAGCTTCATTATCGAGGCGTTTTTTCACGATTACACTTAGCATTTCGAGCGCTTCTTCTCTGAAAAAACGATTGAATAAATCATGAATTTATATCATAATTTAATTCATCTATATTTACCAAAATTCAAACTTTATATACAATAAAGCACTGATCAGATTTAATAATATGATCAGTTAACACGTCAATTCTAAACTCAAAAAACATGAAAGTAAAATTCGTTTTTATCAACTTATGTATACTCCTTTTAATTGCAAGTTGTGAACAACACAAAAAAGCAAAAAAAGAGGTGCCAAAGTTACTTGTCACTAGCCCTCTCAAAAAAGACACCCTCATTAACAAAGATTATGTCTGTCAAATTCACGCCATTCGACATATAGAGCTAAAAGCACTCGAAAAAGGATATTTACAAGAGATTTTTGTAGATGAGGGTCAAAAAGTCAAAAAGGGTCAAAGAATGTTTCAAATCATGCCAAACATCTACAAAGCCGAGCTACAAGAAGCAGAAGCCGAGGCCAAACGTGCCAATATTGAGTTGAAAAACACCAAGCTACTTGCAAAAAACAAAGTCGTTTCTCAAAACGAACTTGCGATTGCCCAAGCAAATTTGGAAAAAGCAAAAGCAAAAGTCAATTTGGCACAGACCCATCTAAATTTCACACATGTCAACGCACCATTTGATGGCATTATGAATTTGCTTCGTGTCAGAGAAGGCAGTCTCGTGGACGAGGGAGAGTTGTTGACCAGTCTATCGGACAATAGCAGCATGTGGGTTTACTTTAATGTGCCCGAGGCCGAATACTTAGATTATATCGCCAATCCTGACAAAAGTGACAAAAAACGAGCCGAGCTTTTGCTAGCAAACAACAAAATGTTTGACCAAATAGGCATTATCGAAACCATAGAAGGAGAATTTAACAACCAAACGGGTAATATTGCGTTTAGAGCGACTTTTCTCAACCCTAAAGGCATTTTAAGACATGGAGAAACGGGCAGTATTATTCTAAAATCTCCCTACAAAGACGCCGTCCTCATCCCTCAAAAATCCACATTTGATATTTTGGACAAAACGTATGTTTTTGTGGTCAACGAGGAAAATATTGTCAAACAAACAGAAATTACAATAGATGGCGAATTGGAAGACATCTATATTGTAAAAGAAGGACTGACAGAAAATGATAAAATCATCCTCGAAGGCATCCGTAAAGTCAAAAACAACGAGGAAATTGAAGTAGAGTATGAAGAGCCTGAAAAAGTTTTTGCAGGCTTATCTCTTTATGCAGAATAATTAGACCCTAATTCACAGAACGATGTTTCAAAAATTCATAAAAAGACCGGTATTAGCGATTGTTATTTCAATCATTATCGTTTTTATGGGATTGCTCTCTATCAGTCAATCTCCCATATCCCAGTTTCCACAAATTGCACCGACGACAGTCAATATATTTATCGCCTATCCAGGGGCGAGTGCAGAAGTACTGGTCAACTCAACATTAATCCCACTAGAGACCTCGATTAATGGGGTAAAAGGGATGCGGTATATTGCGTCAGATGCAACCAGTGCTGGTGAAGGTACATTACGGATTATTTTCGAGCCCGGTACAGATCCAAACCAAGCCGTCATTAGAGTCAAAACGAGGGTTGACCGAGTCATGCCCCTGCTGCCAGATTTGGTACAACGAGAAGGGGTTATCATCACACCGATTCAACCCAGTATGTTGATGTACATCAATGTATCTAGTGATGTAAAAGAAACAGACGAAAAGTTTCTTTATAACTATGCCTACACCAAAGTAATTCCAGAAATACAGCGTATTAATGGAATCGCCAGAGCAAAAATTTTGGGGAGTAGAAAATACGCCATGAGAGTTTGGCTAAAACCCGATAGAATGCGCGCCTACCATGTGTCTGCAGAGGAAGTTTTAGAAGCCATGGAAGAGCAGAGTATACTCGCCAAAATAGGCCGACTGGGAAGAAGTTCTGGTAAAACATCCCAGTCTTTGGAATATGTTTTGACCTACCAAAACAGATATAACGAACCCGAACAATACGAAGAAGTCATTATTCGTGCCAACGAAGATGGAGAAATATTGAAACTGAAAGATATTGCCGATGTGGCTCTAGGAAGTGAGTTTTTTGATATTTACTCTAATTTGGATGGAAAACCCTCAGCATCAATTGTTTTGAAACAAACTTTTGGCAGTAACGGTAGTAAAGTAATCGAAAGTGTCAAAGAGAAAATAAAAGAACTAGAAGAAGACTTGCCTCCAGGTGTTCATTTTACAGTCAGTTATGATGTTTCTAAATTTTTGGATGCCTCTATTGAACAAGTTGTCGATACTCTCAGAGATGCTTTTATTCTAGTCGCTATAGTGGTCTTCTTATTTTTAGGAGATGTACGCTCTACATTAATACCAATTATTGCAGTACCTGTATCCTTGATTGGTGTATTTTTTGTCATGCAGATGTTTGGGATTTCGATTAATTTGATAACGTTATTTGCCCTCGTACTGGCCATTGGGATTGTCGTAGATGATGCCATTGTTGTTGTAGAGGCCGTTCACCTCAAAATGGAAAAAAGCAATATGACACCCTACAACGCATCTTTTGAAGTGCTGGGAGAGATTGGAGGAGCGATTTTGGCAATCACCTTGGTGATGGTATCTGTGTTTATCCCGATTACATTTATGACAGGGCCTGTGGGCGTTTTTTACCGTCAATTTTCAATTACCATGGCTGGTTCAATCGTAATTTCTGCGATAGTGGCACTTACGCTTACACCAGTGCTCTGTGCGATGATATTAAAAAACGACCATGGCAAGCCTAAAAGTAAAAACATAGTCAATCGATTCATTGGTTGGTTTAACAAAGGTTTTGATATACTGACAAAAAAATATGTTCGTTTCTTGACCAAAATTGTGGCAAGACGTATGATCACTTTTGGGCTTCTTATCTTATTCTTTTTTGGTGTTTTTCTCACCAACAGATCTCTACCAGCGGGATTTATTCCTAACGAAGATCAAGGCATCATTTATGCCATCATCCAGACACCGCCTGGTGCAACTTTAGAACGAACAAACAGTGTTGCCACATTACTACAACAAATTTGTTTAGAAACAGAAGGTGTCCAATCGGTCTCATCACTAGCTGGTTACGAAATTATGACCGAGGGTCGGGGTTCCAATGCGGGGACTTGCTTGATCAATCTAAAACCTTGGGACGACAGAGAGTACTCTGTCCGTCATATTATGGAGGAGTTAGAAGAAAAAACGCAAGAATTAGGTGCTATTATAGAGTTTTTCGAACCGCCTGCAGTACCTGGATTTGGATCTTCGGGGGGCTTTGCAATGCGTCTCTTGGACAAAACGAATTCTACGGATTATCATCACTTTGGAGATATCAATAGTACGTTTATGGAAGCCCTATCCAAACGGAAAGAGATAACTGGTTTATTCACTTTCTTTTCGGCAAAATATCCCCAATATGAGCTGAAAATAAACAATAAAATTGCCATGCAAAAAAAGGTCTCAATCGAAAAAGCCATCGAAAATTTAAATATTTTGATTGGCAGTACTTATGAGCAAGGCTTTATCCGTTTTGGCAGATTTTTCAAAGTTTATACACAAGCTGCCCCAGAATATAGACGGCTACCATCAGATCTCGAAAAACTATTTGTCAAAAATGAAGAAGGTAGTATGGTGCCCTACTCTTCTTTTATGTCCATGGAAAAAACATCAGGTCCCAACGAAATCACAAGATACAACCTTTACAATTCGGCTGCGATAAGGGGTCTTCCTGCAAAAGGTTATACAACAAGTGATGCCATCAAAGCCATCAAAGAAGTCGCAGCAAAAGAGTTGCCCAGAGGATATGATATCGCTTGGGAAGGACTCTCCTATGACGAAGCACGTAGAGGCAACGAGTCATTATACATACTGGTTATCGTCTTAATATTTGTTTATTTGGTACTCGCGGCACAGTACGAGAGCTTCTTGCTTCCGTTTGCGGTTATATTATCCATTCCTGTTGGCATACTTGGCTCATTTGCAATGCTCAAATTTATGGGGCTTGCCAATGACGTTTACGCCCAGATAGGCATTATCATGTTGGTAGGGCTGCTTGGAAAAAATGCCGTATTAATCATCGAGTATGCCGTACAAAAAAAGCAAAAGGACGGTGGTACAATATTAGAAGTCGCCATCGAAGGTGCCAAAGCGCGGTTTAGACCTATTTTAATGACCTCTTTTGCATTTATTGCAGGACTGATTCCTTTGGTGTTATCGACTGGTGCAGGTGCTATTGGCAACCGAACTATTGGTGGATCAGCCATGGGAGGTATGTTATTGGGAACATTGCTTGGGGTCATTATCATCCCAGGTCTATACTTTATTTTCGCCAAAATGTCACGAGACAAAGACCTCATCAAAAATGAATCACACGGTCCTCTGTCCGAAGATTTTGCAGATGATGAAGAGAATGTGAAAACGACAAGCCAAATAAAAAAGCTTTTCAAAAAACTGATTAAAGGACAAGATAATGATGAAACTAATCAATAAGACAATGATGTCAAAAAAAATCGTTTTAATAGGAATTATAGTCATAGCTTTTGGCGCATGTGTCCCAAAAATAGCAGTCAGACACGCTGACAAAACCATTACAGAGCAGTATCAAAATCAACCAAAAGATACAGTGAATACGGGGTTATTAAAATGGAAAACCTTTTTTACTGACCAGCACTTGATTGCTTTGATAGATACTGCACTGACCCGCAACCAAGAGTTGAATATCATGCTCCAAAAAATCAATATTTCTAATAATGAGATAAAAGCAAGAACAGGAGAATACCTACCTTTCGTAAATTACTATGCTGGTGCTGGCGTTGACCAGGTCGGTCGATACACCCGAAATGGTGCCGTCGAAGAAAACCTCGATATCAAAGAAGGCGAAAAATTCCCAGAACCTTTAGGCGATTTTCAGACTGGTCTATCTGCATCGTGGGAACTGGATATTTGGAAGAAGCTGAGACGCTCTAAAAAAGTAGCCGTTTTGGAATACCTCTCGACAATAGAGGGCAAAAACTTCATGATAACCAGTTTGGTTGCTGAAATTGCCAGTGCCTACTATGAGTTGATTGCGTTGGATAATCAATTGAAAAATATCGAGCAAAATTTGACCATCCAAACATCTGCACTTGAGATGATCAAATTACAAAAGCAAGCCGCCAGAGTGAGTCAATTGGCAATTCGTAGATTTGAAGCAGAGGTGCTCAAAAACCAAAGCTATCAATATGAAATCCGACAAAGAATCGTAGAAACCGAAAATAAAATTAATTTTTTAGTGGGGAGATATCCGCAACCTATAGAGAGGAACTCTGATAATTTTATTGACAAACCTGTCGATATTGTCAATTCTGGAATCCCAGCACAATTATTGGACAACCGACCTGACATCAGACAAATGGAGTTCGAGCTTCAAGCCGCAAACCTCAATATACAAATCGCCAAAGCCAATTTTTATCCATCGGTTGGGCTCAGGGCTAATGTGGGCTTACAGGCTTTTGACCCTCAATATATCTTTGATCCCAAATCTGTTGTATTTTCTATGGTTGGGGATGCCGTAGGGCCGCTCATCAACAGAAATGCCATCAAAGCCGCGTACAAAAGCGCCAATAATCGGCAATTGCAGACAATATATGAATACCAAAAAACCGTCTTGAAAGCCTATATTGAAGTCACAAATGAACTGTCTAATATTGAAAACCTCAAAGAAAGCTATACATTGAGAAGACAACGGGTCGATGCTTTGACTGATGCAATTGATCTATCGATTCAGCTTTTCAAATCTGCAAGGGCAGAATATACAGAAGTACTATTTACCCAGAGAGAGTCGCTAGACTCTAAAATGGAGGTGATCGAAACAAAAAAAGACCAGCTCTTAGCAAATATAAAAGTTTATCAAGCACTCGGTGGCGGTTGGAAATAAACCTCAATGTCGAATGTTAAATTTAAAAACCCGTGCAATTATGAAAGGAAAAAGTGTAGACTAGGCTCAGCGAAATTTATTTGAGCCTTTGCTTACCGACTTTATCGATTTAAGACACGAGCTAATCCTACTCAGTGATAAGATTGATTGGGGTTCTTTTGAAAAAGAGTTTGCGCAATATTACTCGAATAAAGGGCAACCAGCAATGCCTATTCATTTGATGGTTAGCAGTTTGCTACTCAAGCGCATTTATAATCTATCCGATGAACGCCTTTGCGAATCTTAGGTTAGGGATCCTTACATGCAATATTTTTGCGGAATGGCACATTTTCAACATCGCTTTCCATGTGACCCAAGTGACTTTCTACATTTTAGAAAACGAATAGTATAAGCTTCTTTTAAATCAGGCTTTTAATCTATAAAGTTCTAAAAAGCAAGAACTCCGATTAGGTTTTTGCATTTACAGATTTAAATGATTAAATTTATTGTGTTCAAATTTTCTAATCGATTACAGTTCAATGATGCGAGAAACTAAAAAAAAATGTGGTGATTTATTGTTTGGGGTTGTTTTGTTTCTGCTTTTGATGGCTGTTTCTTCAGTCGCATTTAGCCAATCCAAGGACAACAATCAGAAAAAAGATAAGACCTCCCATTCAAAAAGTAAAAAAAAGAAGAGGAAAAAAAAGAAAGTCAAGTTGCCGCATATAGATTTGAGCCATTGGAAGGTCGAGATTCCAATAAAAAATAAAAAAGGGAAAGCCTATTCCGTAAGCCCTCCCGAAGTCCTAGATTATGCCAATAACGAAGTTCTAAAGCCTTATTTCTATAATGATTCTACGCGCGGAGCATTGGTGTTTTATGCGCGTCCTGGAGCGACAACGACCAATACCAAATACTCGAGAACTGAACTAAGAGAGCAAATGGAACCCGGTAATAATAAGGTCAATTGGACTTTCAAACAAGGAGGGTGGATGAAAGGAACGTTAGCAATAGACGATATTTCAAAAGATAAAAAAGGGAAATATCATAAAGTCATCGTGATGCAGATTCATGGGAGTCTTAGCGATGTACAACGAGATTTGATTGGACAAAGTGATAATAATGCGCCACCTATCTTAAAAATATATTGGCAAGATGGGAAAATACGAGTCAAAACAAAAGTATTGAAAGACCCTAATCCCTCCCCAACAGAAATTCTTAAATACCCAGCTTGGATAGATGATGAAGGTTATACCTTTAAAGAAGAAGTAGGATTTAAGAAGTTTACTCTAGAGGTAAAAGTTACCGAAAAGAAAATGGTCGTCTCTTTGAACAAAAGAGAGTTTGCGGTCTATGATGACGTGAGCATCGAAAAATGGGGTATTTTTGAAAATTATTTCAAAGCAGGAAATTATTTTCAATCTAAAGACAAAGGCTCTTTTGCCAAAGTCAGGTACTATAAATTAGAAATGGGGCATTAAGTTTAATCTTACTATGGTATACTTATCCATGAGCAAGGAAGCTTCTTCAATAATAGAAGAGGCTTTAATTGAAAATGTGCGGATGGAGGGACTCGAACCCACACACCTTGCGGCACTAGATCCTAAGTCTAGCGTGTCTACCAATTTCACCACATCCGCCTTTAGCAATAAGTTGCAAACTTATTAAAACCTATTTAATAAACAAGATATTCTATCAATAAAGAATAATATTTTTTTCAGACACAAAAAATATTCTCTCAAAATTTTGCTTTTATCTAAAAAAAAACCACAATTGTCTTGGGGATGTAATTCTTTTTTTAAAACGCTCTGTATTATGAATAATAGACTCGAAAATCTTGACTTTATAAAAGTTTTTTCTAAATATAGCCCCGAACATCAAACCAAGATTTTTGAGTTACGCGACATTTTACAAAAAAACCTCGCAAAAAATATACAATATAAAAATCAAGACCCTCAAAAAACAGCCGAGAAAATTGATGAAGCACTTATTTTTGCCGATCATCACCACGCCAACCAAACTCGGGGCAACAAAGAACCCTATATCACACACCCATTAGAGGTCGCCATTATTTGTATCAAAGACATGAAATTGGGCGCAACAGCAGCGGTTGCAGCTCTATTGCACGACGTTGTCGAAGATACAAACGAAAACAAGCAAATCACCATAAATTATATCGAAAAGACTTTTGGCAAAAGAGTCGCTATGACCGTTCTCGGACTAACCAAACCGAGTAAAATAAAGGGTGATTCAGCAATTGCCGAAAAAAATCAAGATACAGAGAAGCATTTGCTGCTGGCAACTAACGATGAACCACTTGTCATTTTGATCAAATTGGCAGACCGGCTCCATAATATGAGAACCATCAAGGGCAAAAAAAGCATGATTTCTCAAATTAACACGACCTCTCAAACATTGCATTTTTATGTCAATATTGCCGACCGATTAGGTTTTCGCAATATCAAAAACGAGCTAGAAGATTACTGTTTCGAATGTGAAAACGGAGATCGTTACAAAGAAATTGCCGATTACATTAACAAAAAAAACAAAGATCGGAATTTATTTATCAACCATTTTGTTGAGGATGTAAAAAAAGTGCTCAAAGAAGAAAATATTGATTGCAATCCTGTTCCACGCTTCAAATCTTTTTATGCCATTCATCAAAAAATGAAAGACCGTATATCGATAGAAGATATAGAAGATTTATTTGCAATTCGTATTATCGTCAAAACGCCTTTTGAAACCGAAAAAAAAACATTAGAAAAAGCCAATATCATCATCAAAGACCATTATGAAGTAAAACCAAACCCATCCGAAAACTATAAAAATGCCAAAACCAATGGCTACGAATCTAGGCATATGACGGTCAAATACGAACAAAAATGGGTCGATATCCAAATTACATCCGATCGACTCGACGACATTGCCAACATTGGCATATCGGCACACTGGAAATACAAAGAAAAAAAAGAACTATCGTCCAACGGATTGGACTCTTTTTTTTCTGATTTGAGTGAACTTGCCAAAATAAAAAGTTCGCAGAGCGACAAATTCATGGACTATTTTGACACTTATTGCCTATATCCAGAGGTTGTCAAAATCTACACCCCCGACCGTGATGTTTTTTTATTGCCCAAAGGGTCGAACATTCTTGACTTTGCATTTGCGCTCAACAATCCAAAAATTGGCCTACAATGCAACAGTGCCAAAGTAAATGGAGAGCTAAAACCAATCTCTCACGTTCTTAATGACAATGATGTTGTAGAAATTATAACCTCTAAAAACTCAACCCCCAAAATTGAGTGGTCGGATTCGGTCAAATCACTGCAAGCAAAAAATCTGATCGAGTCGTACCTTGATGATGATATCAAAAAATTGAAAAAAAAGGGACAAGATATCTTGAAAACAGAACTGAAAAATCAAAATATTACTTTAGACAATGATTTGGCAAATCAAATAAGAGTTTATTTTTCCACAGAATTTGCCCCTATAAAATCAATTTCGAAGCTGTTTCAAAATATTGGACGTGAAAAAATCGGTCCTAAAAAACTGGGTAAATTTATTGCATGGAATGTCTTTTCAAAAAACAAAAAACAACAATTTGACAAGGATGGTGTTTTTTCATTAGCAGACCATATAGAAGGTGATGATTTCATTTTTTCCGATTGCTGCAAACCTATTTTTGGAGACGAAATATACGGCTACCAAACCGTCAACGATGGCATCGAAATACACAAGCGTGGTTGCGAAGAGTTGAACGAGAGTCACCGTCGATATGGCAAAAAAAGACTTATCGAAAAAATCAGTTGGCAAGGTTACAAAAAAGAAAATTTCAGGACGACTCTTGAAATCGACGGAAAAGACCGATCCAGCCTTATCCGCGATATTGTCAACATCATATCTGACAAACATGGCATCAATATCAAAAGAATGGAAATTGACGCCGAGGATACCGAAAACTTTAAAGGTGATATACAGTTATACGTTAAAAATAAACAACAATTGAATCAAGTCATAAAAAATTTGAAAGATATTGACAATGTAGCAAGAGTAGTGCGAAAAGATTCCTGATTTTATTTAAACCAAAATGATTTGTTACCAATACAATATTTTCATTATTTCGGATTAATCGACTTAACTTGCAATCCATAGCACGACTTTTTGTCTAAAAACGACTAAAATTGGCTTATATCATTTTATCTTTTAATTTTACAACAAAACTGAGACCATTTTGATTCTACAACTAACATCTATTATCAATGAAGCACTAGAAAACCTCTTTGACATCACCAATCCGCAAAAACCAGTCGTCCTTGAACCCACAAAAAAAGATTTTGTCGGCGATTACACTTTTGTTGTATTCCCTTATCTCAAAGAAATGAAACTGCCGCCACCAAAAGCAGCAGACAAAATAGGCGAATATTGCAAAACACACCACCATAATATTGTCGACAATTACAATGTTGTCAATGGTTTTCTCAACCTTCGGCTATCCAATCAGCTATGGATCGAAACACTCAAAAAAATATCAGAAACCCCCAATTACGGTGAAAGCGCGTTAACTAACGAAGCCATCGTCGAGTACTCTTCACCCAATACCAATAAGCCGTTACACCTCGGTCATTTACGCAATATTTTCTTGGGATTTTCGGTTTCTAGAATTTTAGAGTCTGCTGGCACAAAAGTACATAAAGTACAGATTATCAACGACCGCGGTATTCATATTTGCAAATCCATCGTCGCTTGGCAAAAATTTGGCAATGGCGAAACACCCATGTCAACAAACATGAAAGGCGATCATTTTGTGGGCAAATATTATGTTCTTTTTGACCAAGAATTCAAAAAAGAAGTCAGTGCATTGCAACAAAAAGGATTGAGCCAAGACGATGCAAAAGCACAAGCCCCCATCATGCTAGAAGCACGAAAAGCATTGAAAAAATGGGAGGAAAAAGACCCTCAAATCTATCAGACTTGGCAGACAATTAATGGTTGGGTTTACGAAGGGTTTGACCAAACATATAAAAAAATAAATGTTACTTTTGACAAAGATTATTACGAGTCCGACACCTATCTTGCAGGAAAAGATGAGGTATTACGAGGTCTCAAAGAAGGTATTTTTTATCAAAAAGAAGACAACTCCATCTGGGTCGACCTCACAAAAGACGGTCTCGATCACAAAATTTTATTACGGTCGGACGGCACTTCTGTCTATATGACGCAAGATATTGGGACTGCAGTCCTTCGTTTTCGGGATTTTCCTGCGATTAACAAGCTCATCTACACGGTTGGCAATGAGCAAGAATACCATTTCAAAGTGCTTTTTCTTATTTTGGCAAAACTAGGGTATGATTGGGCATCAGAGAACTACCACTTATCTTACGGCATGGTTGATTTGCCCGATGGCAAAATGAAATCTCGCGAAGGAACTGTTGTTGATGCTGACGACATTTGCGACGAAATGATTTCTACCGCCAAATACAAAACAGACGAGTTGGGTAAAATAGACGATTTCGCCCCAAAAGAGGCACAGACACTGTACCAAACAATCGGACTAGGAGCGCTCAAATACTATATTTTGCGAGTCGATCCAGTAAAAGGCATTGTGTTTAACCCAGAAGAATCGATTGATTTTCATGGAAATACAGGGCCTTTTATACAATACACGTATGCCCGCATCTGCTCTTTACTACGAAAAAGACAAAGCCGTTCTTTTGAGACTCAAGACCACTCTTCTCTGCACCAAACCGAGTCAGAACTCATCAAACAACTGTCGTTACTTCCCGAAAAAATTAACCTTGCGGCACAGTTATACTCTCCTGCGATTATTGCGATGTATGTCTACGATATTGCCAAAACATTTAACCGTTTTTACACCGAAGTATCTATTTTTAAATCTACAGACGATGATTTAATTAATTTGCGACTCTCTTTGTCAAAACAAACCGCACGTGTTATCAAATACAGTATGTTTTTATTGGGAATAGACGTACCCGAACAAATGTAATATGGGCAAATCTCACCTATTTCAAATACAAAACGCCACCATCACACCTCGTTTGATCGATTGGATCGAGGCCTGTAGATTGCGAACGCTGCCTTTGGGCTTATCCACGATTATTACTGGCAACGTAGTGGCAATGAAATACCAATCTGTTAACAAATGGATTTTTGCATTGTCGTTGCTGACCACGGTGGGTTTGCAGATTTTATCCAACCTTGCAAACGATTACGGAGACTCTGTACATGGCGCCGACAGTGCCGATCGCGTAGGGCCAAAACGGACTGTGCAAAAGGGTGTTATATCATTAAAACAAATGAAAAAAGGCATTGTTATATGCACCATTATCACTTTTTTGTCTGGTACATTTTTGGTATTGTTGAGCTTTTCTAACCACTGGATATGGGTACTGATTTTCATTGCTTTGGGCATATTGGCTATTTGGGCTGCCATTAACTATACTGCTGGCCGTACGGTCTATGGTTATCGCGGGATTGGAGATTTTGCCGTTTTTATTTTTTTCGGACCCGTTGGTGTTTTAGGTACTGCTTTTTTACAAATCAAACAAATCCATCTGATTGACATCCTTCCTGCTGTTGCTTTAGGCGTGCTGTCATCTGCTGTTTTGAACATCAATAATATGCGTGATATTCAAAACGACGCAGCATTTAACAAAAGGACGATTCCCGTACGATTGGGTTTCAAAAAAGCAAAAATATACCATGCTTTTCTTTTATTAACTGCTTTTTTGACACTGTCTCTTTACATCGTCAAAACCAATATTATGGCATTGCCAGCACTGCTTCCTTTTTTGATAATGGCAAAGCAACTCAAAGATATTTTTGACGAAACAGAACCTCGATATTTAGATGCTTTTCTCAAAAAAACATCACTTACAATTTTATTGACTGCACTGATTTTGTGGAGTATACAATCATTGATAATATGAGTTATACACCACTTTCCGAAAGATTACGTCCCCAAATTTTGGAAGACCTTATTGGTCAAAATCACCTCACTGGATCAAACGGAATTTTACGTTTATCCTTGGACAATGATATAATCCCTTCTATGATTTTTTGGGGACCTCCTGGTGTTGGCAAAACCAGTATTGCGCGTATTATTGCCTCGTCCAAAGGCATGGATTTTTTCAGTTTATCAGCCATCGATGCTGGTGTTAAACAAGTAAGGGAAGTCATTTTGCACGCAAAAAAAGCAAGCCGAAATGCCATTTTATTTATTGATGAAATTCACCGTTTTAGCAAATCTCAACAAGATGCGTTGCTCAATGCCGTAGAAAAAGGCATCATTTCACTCGTTGGTGCGACGACAGAAAATCCGTCTTTCGAAATCAATGCCGCACTGCTAAGCCGCTGTCAAGTCTTTACTTTAAAACCGTTAGAAACCAAGGATTTGGACGTACTCATAAATCGTGCGTTAAAAAAAGACACCGTATTATCAAAGCATCCATTTGAAATCAAAGAAAAAAAAGCACTCCACCACCTGTCTGGAGGTGATGCAAGACGGTTGCTCAACCTTTTGGAAATTGCTTGTTTGGCATTAATCAAAACCGTTCCTAAAAACAAAAAATCGTCCCTAAAAATCACAGACGATCTCGTCACCAAAGTGTCACAGACCAAAGTGGTCAACTATGATAAAGACGGAGAAATGCACTATGATATTGTATCGGCGTTGATTAAATCAATCCGAGGATCGGATCCCCATGCGGCGTTATATTGGCTGGCAAGGATGATAGAAGGCGGCGAAGATGTGAAATTCATTGCAAGACGGTTGCTCATCTCTGCGAGCGAAGACATCGGACTCGCCAACCCGATGGCATTGGTGATGGCGAATAACTGTTTTTCGGCGGTGAATGTGCTCGGCTATCCCGAAGCGCGTATTATTTTGGGAGAGTGCGCCGTATATCTTGCCTGCTGCGAAAAAAGCAATGCGTCCTATATCGCCATGGACCAAGCATTGGCGCTCGTCAAACAAACCGGCGATCTGCCAGTACCACATCACTTGAGAAACGCCCCGACAAAACTCATGAAATCACTTGACTACGGCAAAGATTACAAATATCCTCACAGTTATTCGGGCAATTTTGTACCTCAACAATATATGCCCGATGATTTAAAAAATGAAAAAATATACCAACCAAGCAACAACAGAGGAGAGGCTCGGTTCAAAGAATTTTTGGAAAAGAATAACTTGCTTTAATCATTTTCAAGCTTTAATGGCAGAGAGTTTTAAACCGATTTTTTTCAACCCTTTCAAAATTTTAAGCGATGTAATTTCCGAAGGAAATTTGTGGCACCCTTTATAATGGTGAATTAACTGTTTGTTAATCCCAATATATTTTGCCAAAGCCGAAACATTGAAAACACTAAACAATTTTAAAAGCTGATTTACATCTAAATGAAATGTAAAACTATAGGACTGAAAAGACAGTTGACCAGCTTTTTTCCTCTCTTCTTTGATAAAAGATTTGAACTCTTTCACGAACAGTTTTTTAACGCCTTTCCAAGAAGAACTCGACACTTTAAAATCCGGAAAATCTTTGGTATACCCCTCAAAACCATGCTCTGTTTTCACTAGCACCACTTTGATTCTCTCTTTAGCCTTCTGTTTTTTTTGTTTCATTGCACAGCCCATTTAGTTCAACTCAAAGTACAAATTCTAGAAAAGACAATTTACAAATATCCACTTGACACTGCTTTACTATCGATGGCATGGACAATTTCTCGATTGCATTGGCGAGAAAAGAGCACCCACCTATTTATGAAACGTATGGTTCGGCGTTTTTGATGCCTTTTTCACAAAAAATGTGTTTGTATCGTGTAAGCACTAAAGCTACAAATAGAAAGTCCGCGAGGGTTTTCGTGAGTGATTTTATACAGTATTGGCAGCAGTTATTCCTATACATTATTACCTAGTCGTCCCTTAAGAAATGGGTTTTGACAATTTTATGACTAAAAAATCACACTGGAATTGTAGGCTTCCCTAAAAATAGGACAGTTATAAATTCGAATTTATTAAATTTAACTTTAAACTGTCACAATGAAAAACAGCAAATTTAGCGAGAGCCAAATCATCAAAGCACTCAAGGAAAATCGGCAAGGTAGATCGGTACATGATCTATCGAGGGAATTAGGTATTAACAAGAGCACTTTTTACTACTGGCGTAAAAAGTACGGCGGCATGGATCAACAACAACTCAAGCGTTTAAAAGCGCTTGAAACGGAGAACAACAAGCTCAAAGAAATGTACGCTGATGTAAGCTTAGACAATAAGATGCTTAAAGACATATTGTCAAAAAAGTTCTAAAGCCTTCCGACAAGCGCGTTCGAGTCAAATATCTTGTCAAGGAATTTACCGTATCAGTTGTACGCGCCTGTAATGTTGTGGGCTTAAGTCGATCCATGTGGTATTACCAAAGCAAGAAAGATGATAGCGAGGTGATAGAGAAACTCGCAGAGCTAGCTGAATCTTATCCCACGAGAGGTTTTGATGAATACTATCACAAAATCCGTCGTGAAGGCTTACAATGGAACAGAAAACGTGTGCTACGTGTATACCGAGAGATGAAACTCAGTTTAAGACGTAAGCGCAAAAAGCGTTTGGTAAAACGGGCGAAACAGCCCTTAGAAGTACCGTCAGCCCTTAATGAGTGCTGGAGTATGGATTTTATGAGCGATGCCCTTACTGATGGAAGAAAAGTTCGGATATTTAACGTTATAGATGACTGTAATCGAGAAGCGCTGGCTATTGAAGCAAGACTATCCTATCCTGCTAGAGCTGTGATAGAAACATTAGAACATTTAAAAGAAGAGATAGGCACACCCAAATATGTGAGGTGTGATAATGGTCCAGAGTTTATCTCTAATACATTTATGAACTGGTGTAAAAAGAATTTTGTAGAAATCAAATACACACAACCTGGAAAACCCATGCAAAACGGATATATAGAACGTTTTAACCGCTTCTTTAGAGAAGATATACTAGATGCTTATTACTTTAACGACACGCATCAATTACAAAAGATAAGCGATAACTGGAGAGAGGACTATAATTATAACCATCCACATAAATCGCTAGCAAATAAATCCCCTAAGGAATATATGCCCAGATTTGATGAAGAATTTAAATTCTTCATCAAATCTGACTTAAATAACAATTATTTATCGAACTTTGAGGTGTCCTAAAAAGGGGAAGCCTACAGAATAGACTTTTAATTAGGTTAAAAAATGAACAAAAATTGAGCGCTTTGAGTTGCCTCATCATTTTCTTCAAATTCCAACCTGTTGCGGCTAAAAATGCATTGATTTGTGGTGATGCTGCCCCGTGTAGATAGTTCTCTCCCATGCGAAAATCTGTTTTTAAATGTCCGATGACTGGCTCAATGGCAGCTCTGCGTCTAAACTTTTTACATTTCACTCTTTTTTGATAAGCTGTATCTCTTTTTAAAGGACGATAATCAGGCGTGCTTATCAAAGTGTCCTTGATTTGTTTTTGCCCCTTTCCACCTCGGTCATAAACAATTTCTTTGGGCTGATGGTCGAGGTTACGACTCATTTAATCTAATAGAGGTTCAATAGTGTTGCCATCATAAGGATTACCGAAAAAACGCTTGATTGAGGTGATGATTAACGATTTAAAGGTCGTCGTCAATCCAATTTTATTGCCATATTCGTATTTCTTATGGGCTTTTCCTTTCGCAATACAGCTCGTGTAGGGTTTATGAATACTGTAAATTTTATCTTTATCTGTCCGTTTCTGTTTTAATATTTCCCAATAGAAATCAAATTTTTCTTGGTAATTCCCTAATTTTTCTTTGGTCATCGTACGCTCTAATTCTCACAATAACCTTCCTGCGATGGTTTTTAGCTTGGCATCTGCCTTTTTCGCCTTCTTCATTCGTTTCGGATGGGTGCGGTTGTAAGTGTCTCTGAGTAATTGTTTGGAGATCCGCTCGTAAGTTTGTCGTTGCAAAATACCTTCCTGTTTGGCAATTTTATTGCATTTGTCTATGATTTTTTTTCGCCAATTTAGAGTCCGTTGGGAAAGTCGTGTTATTTTCTGACACCGTTGTATCTGAGAGTTGCACTTTCTCTTGTGCTTGTTTTCCAAATAGTTTGACAGAGTAAACAAATATTTTTTCTATTCCCTGTTCTCCTATTCGTTTTCTAAAATGGACAAAGTCACTTGTCTCACATGGAAAGCGATGTTGAAAATGTGCCATTCCGCAAAAATATTGCATGTAAGGGTTCATTTTCCAAGATTCGCAAAGGCGTTCATCGGATAGATTATAAATGCGTTTGAATAGTAAACTGCTAACCATCAAACGGATAGGCATTGCTGGTTGCCCTTTATTCGAGTAATATTGATCAAACTCTTTTTCAAAATAGCTCCAGTCAATTTTATTGCTGAGTAGGATTAGCTCGTGTTTTAAATCGATAAAGTCGGTAAGCAAAGGCTCAAATAAATTTCGCTGAGCCTGGTCTACACTTTTTCCTTTCATAATTGCAAGGTTTTTGGCACAATATACGAATTTCCTTGCAATTTAAACCTTCTTTTTGGTGCTTTTTTCGATACTATCTTATTAAAAATCAAATGAGTATAGTATTCTTAAGGAACGACTACCTAAAGTACGACTAATTATTACGAAAGTTCATCGACATTACTAAACTCTCTATGTTTTTGAAGCGTGGGGAAAATTACTGACTTAGGAAGTGAAATATAAGAAAAAAAACCTGAAGCAAATAAATGTTCAGGTTTGATTTCTTATTTTATAGTGCTAAACTATAGCGAAATGTATAGTCCGGCACTTATCGCTTGCGCTTTGCAAATATACAATATTTATATTAAATATCAAGCATTATTTTTTCTTTAATAATTCCACTTACCAATTCGTTTTTTTCTGCTTCATTGAATAATTTTTTCAGCTCATTTTCTAAATCATTTGCTCTGTTTTTTGAAACCTTACTTAAAATAAACAATAGAAGTCTTATGGATGCATTTAAGTTTGTTGTATTATTTGTTTTAATTCTGTATTTCAAATTAGGTATTCTTTTTATACCATATGATTGATTATAATCAAAAAGTATGCCGTTATGAGAACATATATTTCTTATACTAATTAATGATGAAAAATAATTATTTAGAAGTTTCACGTCTCTAATACCATATGAGCTTGAAATAGTTTTCTTTAATTCTTGGTTTTTTAAATTTGAATAAAACTTAAAGCATTGACCAAAAGTTAGAAATTCAAACACTTTCCAAGCTGGAGCATAATTGCCAGAATATTGATTATGATGTTTTATTAGAGTCTTGTTTTTAGTCTTTAGATTATAGTAAATATTATTAAATTCTTTAAAAATTTTACTATCAACAATTTTAGGGTCTATATACCAAGTACTATTTTCAGAATAATAATTTGATGCTAAATATATTAATTGAGTTCTAAAGTGTACTTCAATTCTGTATATATATCTTAACAATAACATTTTTAAGTCAAAATCAAAGTAATACAACTTAACAACATCGTTTAGCTTAATGTTTTCATTAAATTTGTGTGTTTTATCATTTTGAAAATAATACCAATAAAAACCTAACCTATAGTAGCCAATATCTAATAAAGTTTCTTTTGCTTTTTCAATCTCGTTATCATTTTCAAAAATAAGTCCTCTTTTAGATAGCTTTTCTATTTGTTGCTTTACTGTTGTTGCAATATTTCCCATTTATTTTCAGTAACGTTTTATAAAGACCAAATATAATAATTAAATAGTCCGCAAACGAGCTAAAAAAAGCGGTGCCAAAAAATAAAGATTAGTAGTAAGAATACTCATCAAAATAACAGTTTTGTGTATGATTAGTTGCTTGAAACACGCAACTAATTTAGTAAGTAAATAAAAATTGAATAGAAAATGGCTTTTGCTTGTACCAATAATTAATTTTATACGGTGTTGGCAGGCTTTATTGCACGATTACTGTTTCACGCACACAATTTTCCATTCGTTATCAATTTTTCTCCAATTGATATTGAACAGAAATTCTTGTTCAGTTTCCATTTGTTTCATTTTCCTTGTCAAAATTATAAATCCGTTTTCTCCATCGTTATCAGCATAGTGAAATTCGGCATAATTATTCAACGGTTCTGCGTTTAGAGTTCTTCAAAGAAGTAAAGAAGTCCATATTGTCTTTTTTTTGTCAACGCAGTAATATTGTTTTCTCTTTATCAATTCTGATAAATTTCAAATCTTTATGATAAATACTATCTAAATATTTTAGATTAAATTTTGTTCCGTTATCAATTAATTCTTGTGTCTAGGTTTTTTTTATTTCAGGGTCAATATTTTTTTTATTCATAAATTTCCCTTTTTATCATTTAGGTATTTTTTTATTCGTTGATTGAATGAGCATTTGAGTTCCGAACCAACCCCAATAAATCCTGTGGTGTTTGATTTTTCCCTTTTCAAGTTCCATTAATTCTAAAATATCTACTTGTTCTCCTGTGGGTGTTTCCCTTGGATATTCCCAAACCAGAATATTGTCTTTTATTAAATAGTCTTCTGTCCGATACCATTTTACCAATTCGTTCGGCCGTCTTTTTGTTCCTTCGATTAAAAATTCTAATATCTCATTTCGTCCGTTTAGTACACCTTTGGCTTTGTCCATAATTATTGGAACTAACGGACTTTCAAAAATGGCATCTTCAGCATACAGCTCTATCAGATTTTCAGTTCGTTTTGTTTTTGCGAACTCGTGCCATTCCTTATAGATCTTTTCAGCTATATTTCTCATTTTTGAACTGTTTCCTTTGGTTTTGTTTTTAAGCTATTTTTACATATAAAGTTACGTGGTTTAAACTACTAAAGTTCGCAAATAAATCACAAACAAAAAGTCCGCGAGGACTTTCGTAAATTGGCTAAAACCGAGCAATTAATTTTGTACGGTGTTGTCAACTGCCCTTTTTGTTCAATTTTGTCCAATGTTTTTTCTATTAGTTCCATTCTCTTTTTTATTTTTTCTGATGCAGAATCCAACGTATATCCTTCGTCCAAAAGTTCCTTGATAAGCAACATTTTTTTTATGTTTTTATAGTCGTATTTTCGGTTTTTACCTTCTTTCTCTGGCAGACTTTCTATTATTTTCTTCTCTTCCCAATATCGTATTGCCTTGTTGGTATGTCCGTTATTTGAGATACTTCTCCTATACCAACAACCAATTTTTCCAAGAAGTCAAAGTCAAACGATAAATCTTTTTTTTTTGTCCATTTTGCAAATTATTTACAATAATTGTTGCAAACATATAAAATATGTTGTGTTGTTTTACAATTGTAAATTATTTACAATATTTGTAAATATAACACAAACTTAAATGAAAAATTTATTTATTAATCTCAATAGTTATTATGGTTATGTCAAAAACAACAGCACAAGAAGTTTCTTCTGATGAAGCAAGTACCAAAAGTAAATCGGCATTGTTGTTAATCGAAAACACAGAACGAATGGATGCATGCTGACGGAAAAACTTCGCAAGGCAGTATTAGAAGACGAAGAAATGATGTTAAATTCTATTTCTAATATTGAAAAAATCGTTGAAATTCGCACGTAAAGAAGGTATTCCAGTTATTTACGTTTCGTTTGCAATTTGAAAAGGGATATCCGGAATTAGCCAATGGCAAAAGCGGATTAAGAAAAGCAATTCCGAATGCAGGTACATTTCTGAAAAATGGATTTGGTTCGGAGTTTTACAAAACGGTAGAACCTTTAGAAGGTGAATTTGTTGTTTCGGGTAGAATAGGAGCAAGTGGTTTTGCAGGTTCAAATTTGGATGCTTATTTGCGAAATAATAAAATCGAAAACCTTTACTTGACTGGTTATGCAACTCACGTTTGTGTCGAAAGTACTTTGCGTGAAGCTCACGATCTTGGTTATAATACTTTTGTGATTTCTGATGCAACTTCCGCTTTTAATCGAACACAACAAGATTATTTTTTAAGTGAAATTGTCCGTCATTTTGGTGAGCACCTTACTACTGAAGAAATTTGTAAAATTGAAAAAGAATTGAAATTTACATGATGGTTTGTGATGTTAATACTCCTCTTTTTTGTTAAATGGCTTGATAGAAGTAATAATGTTTGTTTTTGACTAAATTTCTATAGAATTACGGATGTTTTTCAGGTGTAGGCTAACGATTTTGTGTATAATTAGTTGCGTAATTTAAGCACCTATTTTAGCAAAGTAAATCACAGATAGAAAGTCCGGCTAGGATTTTCGTAAATAGACTTTTACTAGCAATTAATTTTATACGGTGTTACCATCTGGTACATTTAATTCATAATTTGTGCTTCTTCCTCCGCTTTTCTCTTTTTGCAGTATTCCTTTTTTGATAAGGTCTTGAATATCTCTTAATGCTGTATCTTGAGAGCATTTACATATTTTTCCCCATTTTGGATGTCGTAAGTTTTCCATCAAAACCATCAAGTAGTTTATTTAGCATTTTTTGTTGTCGTTGATTAAAAATAATTTTTAGTATTTATTTTCCAAAACTCGGCTTTCAATAATATTTTAGATAGTAATTCGGAAGTTGACTCAAATGAGTTTTTTAAACATTCTAAAAACCAAATTATCCAGTCGGTGATGTCTGATGTTCCTTTTTGTGTTTTTTCTAAAATTTCATAATACTGTTTTCTTTCAATTCGTATTTGAGAGGACATACTATAAAATCGTTTAACACTATTATCGGAACGAGCAAGTAATAATTCAGTAATTGCTCTTGTGATTCTTCCGTTTCCATCATCAAAAGGGTGAATTGTTATAAACCAGAAATGTACAATCGCGGATTTTAATACAGGGTCTATAGTGTTTTCTAGTTCTGTCCAGTTAATTAAATTCTCCATTTCTGAATTTATTCTATCTGAATTTGGCGCTTCAAAATGTATTTTTTCTTTCCCCATTGCTCCAGAAATAACTTGCATAGGGCCAGTCGTATCTTTTCTCCAATTTGCAACTGTGATTTTATGCATATTACTCCAACCAATTGGAAATAAAGATGAATGCCAACCAAATAATCTATCTTTTGTTATTGGAAAATCATAATGTTGCGTTGCATCAAAGCATCATTTCTACTATTCCATCAATATGTCTTTCTGATTCTACAGCACCAGCTAATTCTATGCCCAACCTTTTTGCAACAGAAGAGCGTACTTGCTCTAAATCTAAAATTTCACCCTCTATTTCAGAAGATTTAACAATTTCTAAAGTTAAGGCATTCAAAACGGCTTCATCTTGTAAATCAAAGCCAAGGGATTCCATTTTTCCTAATAAGCGACCCTTGTAAATTTCTGGTTTCAGCTAGTTTTTTAGATACCAGTTTTTCGTTCCAAGTGAAGTTTGTCCAATTATCTTTTCGTGTATATAAGTTCTTAATCTCCGCATATTATGCGGTAAAAAATAGCACTTATTCTCCGCAATTGAAATTATCTCCGCAAAAATTACTGTGAAAAGTTGTAATATCCTCCGCAAACGTGATTTTTTGCTTGGTTTGGTTTGAGCAACTAATTTAGTAAGTAATTACGGACCAGGAAAGTCCGCAAAGGGTTTTCATGAATAGGCTAGAACTAGCAATAAATTAATGAATTTTATTTGTTTATTGCCTCAGTTCTTTGTTTGTAAGCAGTTTTTTATTCTGTATTCTTTCAGAACGTTTTTTCCATTTCGTTTCCACATTTTGAAGGATTAAAATACTCTCTTCATTCGCTATTTTCTGTCCTTTTTTCCTTGTTGAACGATAGGAAATTAAAACTTCCTTGAATATAATATTCATTGTCTTTTATAATTAATTTTTCTGTGTGTTCCTGTCATTTTATAGTTTCCTTGTTCTTCAAATGAGTTGGTAAATGTATTAAATGAAATTCTTTTGGTATTTGCTTTTTAGATTTCGCAGTTTTTCAATTGTTCCGTAATGATGTTCATCATTACTTTCAATTCCATACAATATGATAACATCTACACTTCTTTGTAATGCTTTTTCAATACTACTTATATATTTTAAAGTAGCACGTTTTACCCAAGGACTTTCTATTAGTATTTTAGATTTAACTGTCTTTAATGCTTCTGCAAATTTTTCTTGCGTTTCCCAAACTGAAAGTGTTTGTGTTTCGGTTATCTTTTTCTCGTTTTCAGTTACTTTAAACTCTTCTAAAAGTTCACTGTTATTTTCTTCTTGAATTTTCGCAAAACTTGTTCTGTCGGAAGTTTGTAAATTGATATTAAATGCTTGGATATTTTTCAGATAGAGATTTTGAAAGGCGTTTTTCTTTTGAAACATCCTTATCTGTATTTCTAACTTCAATATATGGCTCTAATTCACTTTCTTTTTCTTTTATTGGAATGTATTCGATTAAATAATAATCCTTAAATTCTTTATCAATACTATCAAATTCAATTTTAGATTTATCATAATCAACTAAATAAGCTTTTCCATTGTATTGCTTTTTGTAAATGTCTGCAAGTTGTTCATTTTTCCCTGTAAGTAACTCAGTACTTCTATTTGGAAATTGAATTTCAGGATTTAATTTATTAATTTCACTATAACTTGATAAGTATTAAAATCTTTAGTTAAAGCTTCATTAGTAATTGAGTCTATTAAAAATTCAAATTCTTCTTCTTCAAGAATTTTTAAAATACTATTATCTTTTACAAATTCTTCTCCTTGTTCGGTTACTAACCAAATACCTGAAGCAAAATCTACAAAGCCTCTTTCACGCAAAAAGTATAATTCTCTTAATATGAAGTCTTCTTTGTTAAGACCTAAAAATTTAATTATTTGCTCTTCTTTATTATAACCTGCTATTATTGTTCTTAAAAAAACAGAATACACTTGTTGTATTGATTTTTCAGGCGATTTAATTTACAGTTGCGTTAATACGAACTCGTCTATATGGATAAGCAAATTGGATAATTTCATTTATCTTATAATTACTTGGACATTGTTTTGTCTAACTTTTTATGTATTTCTTGTATATCCATTAAATATTTTGTTCTACGTTTTTAACAATCCAATCTTTCTTCAATTCACTTAAATATTTTTGTAATGCTGGTTTTTGATTTGTGTTTTCCAAATCTTTTGGTGGTTTAGCACTTAATATACTATCTAAATTACCAACAATAATTAATAGTTTTTTTTTGCCTTGATAAAGCAACATTTATACGATTTGCATTAGATAAAAAACCTAACGTTTGTTGCTGACTTCTTACTAAATCAAAAATGATAATATCCTTTTCTAAACCCTGAAATTTATCTACAACAGATATAACTACATTGTTAGATTTTACATTTTTTAGTTTACGGTAATCAACTTTATTTCTTACAACTTTTCTTATTTCTCTTACTTGTGCAGAATAACCTGTGATAACACCAATTGTATAATTCTTTTACTTTATCAAACCTATCTAACTGATTTTAGAAGTTCAGGTATTAATTCAGCACTTAATTTATTCCTTGATGAACCATTTCTGTCAATTTCACTTTTATATGAATTACCAATATCAAGAAAGACAATTGAACTATCTATTTTCAAATCAAGGTTATGTTCTTTTTCTTGTGGTCTTTCAACTGATTTTATCGGTTCATCTCCAAAAGGTTCGTAAAAAGCATTTTGAAGTTAGTATAAAACTTGGTCTTTAGAACTTCTTCTACATTCTTCTAACTGACTTTTAAAGTCATCATCAATTTTAGTTATTATTTGCTCAAATAAACTTGGTCTATTAAAATAATCATCCCATTCTAATCCTCTGATTCCTTTTTATGTTCATTTCTCAACCATTTTTCAACTTCACGATTTGCAGTCAGCATTGGTCGTAATTGCCTATGGGTCGCCAACAAGGATTAACTTTTCGGCTAGAACTATTGGTATTAATGCTTCTGCTGTGGTTGCTTTTTCCACTTTCGTCCATTATTACATAGTCAAACTCGAAATTATATTTTTTGGTATTTTTTTGATTGCAATATGATTAGTAGTTGCTCCAATTACTCTATTGCTATCTATTAATTTTTGGTTTTATATTGCTATTCTCATCTAACGAACTAATTGTTGCTAACCAATCTTTAAATATTTGTTGTTTTAAAAAAATATTCTTCAAAATCTATTTTCACATAACTATTAATAGATGTTATACACGCTGTTTCAGAGTTAAAGATTTTTCTAAACCTTTAAACGTGCTGAAGCGTTCTAACATTTTTTCTATTTGTTGTTTTTTTACTTTCCATTGTTTATTGGAAGAAAGGATTTCAAAAATTGACAATGAGAATAATATTCTCTTTTTCTAATGCCTTTTTAAATTGCTCTTTGTATGGCTTCAATTGGCTTTGGCTTTTTTTCTAACTTCTTCTTTCCAACCCTCAATTTTTCTGTCTAAAGTATGTTTTTGCAAACTTACTTTTGGTTTTCTAATGCCACTTAACCTAAACAATTGGGATTTCTTTTTGCAGTAGATTATCTAGCACGTTATCAACTGCATCATTTGTTTGAGAAGTGATTAAAATTTTAGCATCAGGATTTTTATTTAAAATTTGAAAAACAATTTCTGTGATTACAGTTGTTTTTCCTGTTCCTGGTGGGACCTTGAACAATTGTTAAAGGTTCTCTATGAATTGCATTTAGTATTGCTGTTTGTTGATTTGCGCTATATTCAAACTCGTTTCCTTGATTATCTGTTTGATAAACTTTCTCTAAACCGTATTTATTTATTGGTTTTTTTGGGATATTAAGAGGGTTAAAAAACGTAATGTATTAAATCTCTATTCTGTGCTTCATCAAATTCTACTTTTCGTATAGCTTCTTTTTGTCTTCTTTTTTCAACTTCTTGCTTACTGGTATCTTCAAATAAATATCCGTTCTTAGGTATTTTGTTAAAATCTAATCGTTCACAATCCTTAAATTTTTAGAACTCTTGTTTTTGGATTGAAATCATAAGCAACTCCCGAAAATTTCATCGGGTCTTTCATTTGTTTTTTATCGGCAGTTTCACTTACGATAAATTCAAAATCTTCTGGGTTTGGAGGTGTTGCTTTGTCAATATGAGAAAATATTAAACTGTTCTTGCTGTATTTTTCATTGTCTTGAATTTTAAATGAAATTTCATAATTCCCTTTTTTTTCAAAATTTGTGAAGCGTAGCCTCAAAGAATTTTTTTCTAAAACTTCTAATTCTTTTTTGATTAATGTTTTAAAAAAATCTAACTCTTTACTTCTCTGATACTTTCCTGATTGATAGCTTTTTTCGTGTTGTTTTTCTTTTTGTATTTTCTTTAAAAATGGTGTGTTAAATTAAAATGCTCATTATATCCATTTTGTGAAGTAAATACGATTGGCAAGCCTAATTCTTTTCCATATCTCAAAGTGTTTGAATATTCTTTTTCTTTATTCTCTTTTCTGTCTCCATTTAGAATTTCTAAACCATTTTCAGATATTTTCCAAATACAATGAATATAGAAATTTTTAGTTGAGATATTTAGTAGGATATTTTCTCCTTTGCTTGGACTTATGTCAAATTTCGGTTTGAAATCTGAATTATTTAAATCTTCTATAACTTCTGGTATTGCATTTATAGAAACCGAGTTTTTACTGTCAAAAGAAATTTCACTTGTGATTTTCGATAATTTCTCTAAAAAAGAAACATAATTTATTCTATTTATTGGTAATTGCTCACAAGTTTTGTCAGTCAATTTCTGGACTTCTTCAAATTCGTTAATTTCATTTTTTTGCAAAATACCATTCAATAACTTTACCAATAGAATAAATGTCAGATTGATAGGGAAATCCCTTTGGGATTTCCCTATCCCATTTTTCAGGTGACGCAAATTCTTTTGCGAAAATTTCTAATTCTTGTGATTGGCTTAATGTTGCAGAAATATCTGAAAACTCCAAAATCAATTAAGTAAAAATCAAAGTTTTCATCTACAAGTATATTAGCAGGTGTTATATCTCCGTGAGCATGTTTCTGTTGCAATTGCTGTAAGCAATTTGCAATTTGTTCAATCCCTTTTAAAAAAATGTGTTGGTTTAAATTTCAAAAATGTTTTGTTCTAAAGAAGTTGCGTTTTTGTTTTCAAATATGATGCAATAAGCACTTTGGCTTTCGTCCCATTTATACTCAATAATTTTTGGTAGGGAAGAGTGGACTGCTTTTTTTAAGTGCCGTAATTTGTTGTAAAGAATTTTACTCGGTTGTGAGTTTTTTTCAACTCCTTTTATCCATTTGGCAAAATAAATTTCTCCACTTTCATCTGTTACTTTGGCGGTAGATGAATAACCTCTGTTTTGGACTTCTCTATATAGTTGGTATTTGTCTAAAATCATTTAATAATATTCAATTTTCCAATTCGAGCACGATTTTTTCTTTAATGATTGGCAACGTTCAGTACAAGAAACATAGCATATTAATATACGATAAATTTGGATTAAACACGAGTCGAATTTTTTAAATTTCCCTTATTATCTTTTTTCTCAATAAGCCAAATTAAAAAATTTGGTGAAATTGCAAATATGCCTTAACTCTGAATTAGGCTACTAATTAGCTATACATATTTTTTTTAAACCGTACTTCCGCACGACTTTGTCGAATTACCTACATCCAATATACTGAAATTTCGCTAAAACATCCTATTTTCAAAAATGCCTTTTCCAAATTAATAAATTGAATATCAACCCTGTCCTAAATAAATTTTGGTCATACCAAATCTAACCATTCTACTGGTTTTCTGAGTTGTTTTACGATATTTTTAAAAAAGAACCCCCTGTATGTATTTGTTTGGTGGCGGTTGCCGCTTTTTGCAAATGGATTATCGAGCCATTTATGCAAGTCAACTTTTTACAAATAGGTTCAGTCTAATAAATGCGACTAAATTTGATAGATACCAACTGTATTTAGCTTGTGTTTTTTAATGCTTTCAGTATTAATATTGTGATTAATGCAGTCCATATCTGTATCATGACCGCGTTATGACTTGTTCCGATAAAAAGATTTGATATGTAGTTGCTGTTTTATATCCCTAAAGAATATTTCAACCTCCCATCTAGCCTTATAAAGCGCTGTTATGGTGTTTGCCTGTCCAAGACATTTGGTTTGTAATAACTTCTATAGTTTGTTGGTTTTTTTCGTCCCAGAGTGCCACTCTACGCAGTTTTCTTGGATATTTTTTTGTTTTAATACCCGTAAGTTCTATAATTTCATCTTTTAGGACGTGCTGGTGGCAATTCTCTGGAAGTTCCAGTTCTTTTACAGTCTTGAATTTTATATTGTCCTATTTTTTAGGGAAGCCTACAGATGAGACTTAATTAGCTTTTAAATTTTGAAGCATCTAATTTTGAGATTATTTGAGAAAACAATGTTACCTTTCTCTTTTTTTAACGTTTAGGACGCTATTGATTTTGAACCTATTTTGAGGAAAATCCCTCATTATAAATGTTAAAAAGACCAGAAAATAGGCAGGATAAAATATCTATAAACGAGTCATGATTATATCAAAACGGAGAGTTGGAACTTTTCTGCTAATGGCTTATTCCGAACTCAGGTTTTTAGCAATAAGCCGAACCTCGTTAACACAAATATAAATCGAGACGAAAAAACTTAATTTCGACCTTCGAAAAGCATCTCTGCAACGTGCCAATCAAATGGTGTTGTTATTTTGATATTGTGTTGTTCGCCCCTCATAAAGGGCATTTCGGTGACCTGCATGCTCAAAAACTGTCGCTTCATCTGTGAATGTCTTGTCGTAAGGGGCGCAAAATGCTGAATTTTAGTTTTTGCAAATCAAAGACTTGCGGTGTCTTGAAACGGCTTTGAAACACGACCGATCAGCTGATTTATTATCATCGCCATCAACCCGACGAATGCTGTCATTCAACGGCAAGACAGGTACGGCAAGAGCCTTGTTCATGAGCCGTTTCAAATCCTTTTTGTATCATACTACGAGTCACCAAAGGCCTCACGCCATCATGCACCGCCACAATGCCACTTCCATCGATAGTATCCAGTCCATTTTTGACTGACTGAAAACGCGTATCACCACCACCGATAACCATTGGGTCGGTAATCCCCCAAGTGACGCACAGCTCGTGGACATAGGCTATATCAGATTGAGGCACCACCACGACAGGCTTGATTTGGTCGCTATAAGCCAAAAACAGCCTCGATGGTACGAATCAATATTGGTTTTCCTTTAATCACAAATATTGTTTTGGAATATCCGTTTTCATCCGCAGCCCACTACCTCCTGCTACAATCAAAACATAGTCTCGAAAAGAAGAAGAGCGAGATTTCATTTGAGGACAAGTTTAACGATATTTTCAACATGCGCCGTATGCGGAAACATATCAACGGGTCGCACTTTTTCGATCGAATACGCCTCTGACAATAGAGCCAAGTCTCGGGCTTGTGTCGCAGGATTAACACGAAATATACACAATGGTTTTTGCTTTTATGGCCAGTAATTGGGCAATTACTTTTTTGTGCATACCCTCTCGTGGTGGATCCGTTATTATAATATCTGGTCGACCGGTGTGCGTTGATGAGGTCATCATTGAACCGCTTCATCATATCGCCTGTAATGAATGTCGTATTGGTGAGATTATTTGCCCTCGGCATTGATTTTTGCATGGGCAATTGCTTCTGACACGCTATCTATCCCGATGACCTTTTTGGCTTTTTTTGCCATAAAACACGCAATCGTACCCGTGCCCGTATAAGAGATCATAGACCACGCTATCTGCCGGTCAAATCGGCAAAATCTCTCGCCTCTTTGTACAAAATCAACCCCTGTGTCGCATTGGTTTGAAAAAAAGATTTTGGTCCTATTTTTAAATCGAAGGTCTTCCATCGTTTCCTCAATATAATCTTGCCCATGGTACGTCACCACACCCAAATCATAAAAAGTTTCGTTCAACTTTGTATTAATGACATACAACAAAGACCGTGATTTGAGGAAACTTGTTTTTTCAACCATTTCCAATAACTCGAACAAAGCCCGTCTTTTTTGGTGACCGAAATAATCACCATCCACTGCCCAGACTCTGTATTGCGAATTGTCACGGTGCGCAGCCAACCTTTTTGTGCTCGGATGATCAAAAAAAGGAAGTCCGTAAGATTTGGGCGTGTTCTTTAATTGCCAACCGAATTTGATTGGAC